>CM042259.1:4575060-4740060 GCA_023566225.1 Romanogobio albipinnatus | reverse complement strand
TGAGTTTCTGTGTGTTTATGATATGACAAAAGTTTTTCTCAAGTGGAATGGTAAAATGCTCCTGAAGTGACTCTTGTGCTGCCTTCAATTGCTGTCGGAAATTTGATCATTCCCACTTATGAAGTCGTGATTATGAGCTCATTGCATTCAAGTTTTCAAAATGGGAGGGCATTCATGTGCAATTTTTACCTAGGAAAACGATTCCTAGTGCTTCAGTGTGTGTGTGTGTGTGTGAGAGGTAAATTAAACTCTCACAGAATTCCGTGAAATGAACACGGGACCCTTAACTCAAAATCCGTGGCAGTTTCACGGAATCGCCGAAAATTCCGTGATGGGTCCACGGAAGTGATTCCTATGCAAGTCAATGACAGTATACAGACGCGTTGGGCATTGTTTTCATCAGGAAACTATGATTTTTTTTTGCCATTATGACATGGAGTGTGATTCTCGATTTAATCAGCCAGCATAATTTTATTTATAATTATTTTCATTTTTTATTTATTTACAGTATTTAGACACGTTTTGAACACGTAACCCAATCCCTTCCCTAAACCTAACCATTTGTGTATTATAAAAAAAACAGGATATAACAGGCAGATACGACTGCAGGCACAATTTATTCAAAAAGTACAAATATTCCAAGTGTTCCGAGGCCAAACGATTGATTTGTGTGAAGAAAATCCTCAAAAGCGATCAGCAGCGTCGAGTCCATCCGCCAAAGATCCTAAACACATTTCAAATTTTACCGCCGGAAAAAACGTTACGTCAGCTTTGACAGCATTGGCTGTCGTATGTCTCGTGACCAATTGCGTCATTACGTCGGCTTTGATTGTAAAATGCCATTGGCTCTCGTGTGTCTCGTGACAGATTGCGTCACGCTAAAGAGTCAAGTGTATTATTTGAATGGGATATGAATGAGTGTGCTCACGGCGCGGCGGGATCATCATTTTAGCAATTAAAACATTAAAATCAACTCTGTTCTTTACATGAAGACATCGAGTGACTTCAGAAGACTTGGAATGCAACATGAGTTGATACTTTTATGCTGTTTTTGGTCAGTTTTTGCAATAAATACCTGTGACTGTACTTTGTGGAGTTAGTTGCTCCAAAATATAAAAGTAGCCTATAAATATTCATAAAATCATGTCTGCTTTTTACTGTCATTGACTTGCATAGGAATCACTTCCATGGACCCATCACGGATTTTTCGGCGATTCCGTGAAACTGCCACGGATTTTGTGTTAAGGGTCCCGTGTTCATTTCACGGAATTCTGTGAGACCAGGTTGATTAAACTGTGCGTCTGTGCCATTTATTCACACAGAAACACGCAGAACATGCAGGATCTGTAATTAAATAGTCTTTTGCAGTTTAATATTCACAGACACTAGTCTATGATCGTGATTTGATTAAAGTGTACTGACCTGCTTTTTATTTATTCATCAAAAATGTTATGCATTTTTATGACTGGATTCTGCGATCATGTCTGTTTTTGCTGCTTCGCAGAAACCTTAGGGCTCTAGAAATGCCAACTAGAAAGACATTTAACACCTAATAATTAATGAACACACTTCTCATGATTGCTATCTTACCAGAGATGGAGAAAAATCCTTTTCCAGAAAGTACGTGTGTCCCTGTCCCCAAAAATGTTGGTACTCAAAAGTGCTTCCCTCCACTTTTTCTGCTGCGCATCGTTCATTTTTTTACCACGCATGCGCACCAGTTATGTGCAGCCCTGATTATAAGCCATGAACTAAGCCAACCGTAAAAACTCATTTGTTCAGTTTACTTAATTGCAAAACTCTTTGCCTTAATTCAGTTAAATAAGCATAACTTAATTGCATCAAGTTATCCTTACTTAAACCATTTAAGTTGTCAACCTAATTCTATCTGTGATCTGAGGAAGTGTACTCCCAGAGTGCATTCCGGCATGAATAAATTAATTGCCTTGTTTTAATATTTTTGGCTTTATTTTACCATTTTATTTGCTGTCTTGTGTCAGTATAGCCCCAATAATGACAGCAAATAAAATTGTAATGGTCTTATTATTTAAAAAAAAAAAAATTACTATTAGTATTAGTATTAGTATTACTATTGTTGTGTTTTGCATACTGAATGTTGAAGTCATTCGAGATGACTTTGGAAAATGAGTGAATTAAATAAGGAGAACGATAACTGCAGAAGTGGAGTGGAAAGTCTATTAAGAATTGCCCCGTCTGTGTTTTTTTTCTTTTCTTGCTTTGCAAAATATTACTCAAACCAGCCAAGTACTGTTAACTTGGGTTTTCTGAGTAACAAAGGCATAATAAGATTACTCAATTGTGTCAAGTTTTTACAAATTATTGGACATTAAGTAAAGTTTACTAAAAGTTTTTAGTAAGAACAACGGTTCGATTTTACATAAACTTTGATCTGAAGCAAAAAAGTATTTGAAAATTGGACAAAACTAAAGACGGTGTACTTAACAGCTTAAGTGATAGAAAGAAACAATCCCATAAAGCATTGCGAACAGCACAATTAAATTAAAAATGATGGCGAAATAGAAAAATATGTTAATATTAAAACAATATATTTCAAAATTGCAAATTATGAATATATATATATATATATAAAGGATTATTAGGAGCACCATACTAATACTGTGTTTGACCCCCTTTCGCCTTCAGAACTGCCTTAATTCTACGTGGCATTGATTCAACAAGGTGCTGAAAGCATTCTTTAGAAATGTTGGCCCATATTGATAGGATAGCATCTTGCAGTTGATGGAGATTTGTGGTGTAATAATTTCACTTTTGGGCCCAAACAAGGGACGCCAATTATGTAGTGATTTTACCTTCGTCCATCCAAGGACGTTAAGTAAGGTAGTGGTTGGTACTCACGTCACCGCAGACGTTGTGATTTTTGGATCACACGTCACTTAAGGTGTGGTTATGAGTACATCAGATGACCACCTTCCCCCTCTCTTAGTTTGGGACACTAATCAAGGTCTTTTACCTTGGCTCTATGAGAACGCTCCAAACGGGAGGCAGTTCAATCATTTTAGATTGAATGTAAAGTGGGGAGAGTTGGTCAGCTGATTTATCTGAAAGATTGGTGAGATTTCTAACTTGTAGAGCCTTTTCTGTATTATCAGCACAAGTAAGACACAATTGTAATAAAATAGATTTTATTAACAAAAGATAAACAAGAATAACTAACACCACTACTAAATGAATACAATGAATGATAAAAGAATAAAGTGCATAAGATATATAAAATACATGTGATTAAGTTGAGTGTGGCTATGGAAGAGTTGCGTTATCTTATGGAAAGATAAACTGTTGTTTCTCTGAAACTGAGATGAAAAACCTTATTATGCATCAAACAAATAAACGAAAGATTATTTGTTATTAACTAGCATCAGTTAAATTAGCTCTAATGTAAATTAGAAAATCATATACTGATCTATACAACAATGCCAAGGTTTCTGGAAAGAGGTTTGGTTAAGTGATATTTACGCTCCACTTGGTTGAGTAAGCAGTCCGATGGAGCAGTTCTTCCACTGGTTGTGCTGGGTGACAATGCAGTGGGAAAGGAGCTGGAATCCTTTTCAACAGTCTTGAACACGAAGATCTGTGGGATGCTGATCTCCTGGAGCACCAAAGGGTCCTAAAATCTGGAACACGCAGATGAGGCCCTGAAGTAGGTGCAGAAGGTCCTTAATCTGGAACACGCAGACGAAGGAACCTCGAAGTGAAGGTTTGCTCTCCTGAGCTTAACCTTGTTGCAAATGTCTCTGTGTGTCTCCTGACTCTGTGGGTCAGACACTCAGGACTTGGTCAATCCGCTTTGGTCTCTCTGGCATGGAGACTCGGGACGTGCTGTAGTCTCGCTGGACTAAAACTCTGAACGTATTGGTTGTTAATGTCTCTTTCCTCACAGGCTGGAGGCTCAGAACGTAGTCATATCTGTTACTGCCTCACAAACTGTAGATTCAGATCCTTGGATCTTTTGTTGTCTCTCTGGATGAACCAGAGGCTCAGAACTCGGTTGCTCTGTCACAGTCTTATCCTCGCGGGACAGACTCAGAACTTGGTGAACTGTTTGTCTCTCTCAAGGAGAAACTCAGAACATTACGGTGTATCTGTTATGTCTCTCTTGGAGTGAGACTCAGAACAAGGTGTGTCTGTTGAAAGACAGGTACCTTTATCCTTTTCCGAATAGGAGGAGATTGCAATTTGGCGCTTCTCCATTCCAGTGTTGTGATTGGCTGCTGGCATCAGAGGGGGCTCACCGTGTGGCCCACCCTCCTTTCTCCTGTGGAACTCATTTGCATACTGTACACAGTTAGAAGTCTTTAAAGTGTCTTTAAAGTTTACCAATGCATTTCTCACTTTCCAAACCACCATCAGAATACCCTTGGGAATATTCTAAACAAATAGAAACCAAACATGATGGGAAAAGATTGAACTGTTCATTTGAAGGAATTGAAAATAATCAAAGATATTTGATATTTGAAATCCAACAAAGTGATTTGCTTTACTGTTGTCACCCCCCATTTGCTTATCAGAAGGGACATCTGGAAGACAATAGAGAGGCCTGTAGGCCACATGTGGGTCACACCTTGCGGGGGAAGTTTGGTTTGAATGTCATGTTTGAGTTTGGTCTGATTGGTCAGTTTAAATATCTCACATTTGGTTTCAGTCACATGGTCAGAGAAAGGGATAAAAGGAGATTGGAATTATTGCTCTCGCTCTCTTTTTCCTCTGGGGCTCTTACTCTCGGGCTCTTGAGGTCATTGGGGCTTCTCTTCTTCTCTCTCTCTCTCTCTCTCTCTCTCTCTCTCTCTCTCTCTCTCTCTCTGGTAACATTTTATTCATGCTGTGTACGATTAATGGTATAAGTTTATCATCTCATACATCCATTTTGAAACTATTTTAAGTGTAACCATAACCAGATTTTGTCATTAAATCCTTTCTATTACAAATACTGTGCTAACTAGTTTTGATTTGGAATTGACTTTGAAGTGCTCCCTATTGCAATACAATATAGTCACATTATAGCAACGCTCTTCCACATATTTTGCTATTGTAACTGCACTTATTTCCATCGTTGGTATAAGTTGCAGTGGGTGGAAATAGACAAGAAATGTACAGTTTTCTTCCATCTCTCTGATAACGTTTCTTTAAGTCTTCTGGCAACCCTGCAGATTGAACCATCTGCAGGAGTCCACTCTTACAATTCATTGATTTGTTCATTAACAGCTGGCTCTGTGTAAGATGTTGCATTACAAATAGCTGTCACTGAGAATACTTATTTCTCTGAATAAGTATGAAATGGATGTGTGTAGTTTACATCAGTCTTAAGGTTTCCAAACATAGTTATGACTGGATTTGGATAGATCATTTTGGTCTTTCTTTCACCCACTACTGCTGAGGTCCTGTGGAATTTTTATGGCAGTCATAGACCAGGACATTAGGGATTTGGGTGAAGGGCAGAAACTGCATGTGGACCAATGAGATGTCTTGTCCTTCCTAGGCTTGGTACAAGAGATGGTCTTTTTGGCCTCTAAGAGGTGTCTGGCTGTTGTCCAAGCATCTTTATCTGATGGTGCTGGACAGTTTGTTTGTGTCAGTCTACCAGGATCCAATCAGAATGTAGCAAACCTTTGTCCACTGTTATGGACAGAGAGGAGCCCGGCCATAAACTGGGCCCTGGAATGTGCTGTCCACTACAGTGGGATGCACATCCAGGGCACAAAGCTCCCGTTCCACCACATCCCAAAGATGCTCTATTGGGTTGAGATCTGGTGACTGTGGGGGCCATTTTAGTCCAGTGAACTCATTGTCATGTTCAAGAAACCAATTTGAAACGATTCGAGCTTTGTGACATGGTGCATTATCCTGCTGGAAGTAGCCATCAGCGGATGGGTACATGGTGGTCATAAAGGGATGGACATGGTCAGAAACAATGCTCAGGTAGGCCGTGGCATTTAAACCATGCCCAAATGGCACTAAGGGGCCTAAAGTGTGCCAAGAAAACATCCCCCACACCATTACACCACCACCACCAGCCTGCACAGTGGTAACAAGGCATGATGGATCCATGTTCTCATTCTGTTCACGCCAAATTCTGACTCTACCATCTGAATGTCTCAACAGAAATCGAGACTCATCAGACCAGGCAACATTTTTCCAGTCTTCAACTGTCCAATTTTGGTGAGCTTGTGCAAATTGTAGCCTCTTTTTCCTATTTGTAGTGGAGATGAGTGGTACCCGGTGGGGTCTTCAACTGTTGTAGCCCATCCGCCTCAAGGTTGTGCGTGTTGTGGCTTCACAAATGCTTTGCTGCATACCTCGGTTGTAACGAGTGGTTATTTCAGTCAAAGTTGCTCTTCTATCAGCTTGAATCAGTCGGCCCATTCTCCTCTGACCTCTAGCATCAACAAGGCATTTTGGCCCACAGGACTGCCGCATACTGGATGTTTTTCCCTTTTCACACCATTCTTTGTAAACCCTAGAAATGGTTGTGCGTGAAAATCCCAGTAACTGAGCAGATTGTGAAATACTCAGACCGGCCCGTCTGGCACCAACAACCATGCCACGCTCAAAATTGCTTAAATCACCTTTCTTTCCCATTCTGACATTCAGTTTGGAGTTCAGGAGATTGTCTTGACCAGGACCACACCCCTAAATGCATTGAAGCAACTGCCATGTGATTGGTTGATTAGAAAATTGCATTAATGAGAAATTGCACAGGTGTTCCTAATAATCCTTTAGGTGAGTGTGTATATATATTCAAATATTTATTTTGAGAGCTTAAAAAGAACGACTTAATTACATCGGAGCTAATGAGATCTTTTGCAGCTTCGATTCTCTGGTGGAATCTTCTGTGCAGCATTATGGGTAATGCAGTTTTCTGCTGTTAAACACACTTATTTTAAAAATATGTTTAAACATAAGGGCTAACAGCTTTAACAGAAGCACATACTATCGATTAACAACCTCATACCTCTTTAAAGGTTTATAAATTATCATTAGATGATTTTTAAAGTATGGAAAAAATCATTTAAAATCAAGTTTTTGCTTCTGAAACCTGAATGTTGCTCTCTATTAAAAGTAGGGATGCAGTGATATTTAAATGTTGACTTAAGAAGGTTGATCTAAATCGATATGCATTTTCACGTTATTGCTGATAAAGTAATACAAATGCCAATGATAAAATTCTATACTCTTTTATAAATGGATTAAAAGATAAAACTAAACTCATTTCCAAGTGAATTTAGGCAATATTATAATGTACAATATGAGTGTTTTAAATATTAGTGAGCTTTAGATGACAAAGGTAATCTAAGATAACACTTCATTTTAGTGTCCTTGTTACATATGTTACGTTTACCCACTGTAGTAATAACAGTAAATTATGCATAATTGCATGCAACTAGCCATAAACCAAACCCTAGTAAGAATATGTTGGTTATCATAACTCAGCACTAAAATCTATAATGACACTGTAACAATGACACTTTAAAATAAAGTGTAAGCTAATAAATACGGTTAAATATCCAATTTCAATAAGCTATATGCAGATATATATCGTGTCCCAATGTAAAAGATTCTATGACAGTATGTTAGATAACTAACAACTCTAAACTAGAAGAAAATATTCTTAACTTTATTACACAGAACACATACAACAGTCTTGTACTCATTTTCCAATAGTAAAAAAAGAAAAATACAACTACGGCTGTACATGCACATTGAGAGAGCTGTGTTGCAAATGTTAAGGTATCATACACTTTACAATCGTGACTAGATAGAGACAGTCAGAAAAATAAATACAAACATACAATACAGTTTTGCAAGGGAGGGCAAAATACTTTTTGCCAAGAGATGTTGGGTGAAACACTGTTGCTATGATTAGATGTAGCATGTATACTCGCAGCAGTTTTAAAATAACCACGATCAAGTCAGCAAAAATCCAGAGTGCTATTATTGAATGTTTGCTATTTTGTTCCCTTCAGATGATGATATATCAATAAAAAAAAGCAACAAAGAAAAACAATTACATTCTGTTTGTAACTTAAATGGGTTTGCAATGCCATGTCAGAGTCTGTACTCTATGTACACGATCGCTGTGAAGGTTGTTAGAGTCTTCACCATCACAATATTAGCGTTTTAAAAAGTTAACCAACATACCAAAATTATACTACAGTAAAACCTATTCATGTACTTTAACCTGTTACAAAACTCAGCAGAAATCATTGGGCAATTTCACTCGAAACACGTTGGAGATGTCGATATTTAAAGGGATAGTTCACCCTGAAATGAAAATGAAGCCATCTTTTACTCACCCTGCTGTTGTTCCAATGTCCTTCTATCTTTTTCAGACCTCAAAAGCAGACATTTTAAAAACGTCCTCCATATAATGCCGATCAGCTCAAACTTTACAAAAAGGATATACAAAAGTATCATGCAATGATACAATGACACGCGCGCCATAAACAGAAAGTGTTCAGGAGGCATACTATAAGGTTTTGCGAGAAAGAAACCGTATTCAGTCAAAACACTGAGCTCGGACGTTACTCGTGAGTGTGTGCACTGCAAAAAATGCTTTTCTTATCTAGTATTTTTCTTGTTTTTAGTCTAAATATCTAAAAATTCTTAAATCGAGATGCATTTACTAGATAAGTAAAATGACACAAGATATTTGTTCTTGTTTTCTGAGAAAAAAAAAACCCAAATGAAGTGAGTTTTTGCTTGAAACAAGTACAATTATCTCACCATGGGGTAAGAAAAATAAGCTTGTTTCAAGATTAAAAAGTCAAGATTTCGACCCTCGTCTCTTCTATAAGGTATATGATAAGAAATAATACAATAATACTAATAATAGTGAAGTGAATGTTGTGTACTGGTTGTAATGACAGCATTGCTGACGGCTCGCATGCACTCAAGTTCAGTATTTTAACTGAATAATACGGTTTCTTCCTCGTAAAACCTTATAGTGTGCCGCCTGAGCACTTTCCATATATGACGCGCGTCTCACTGTATCATTGCGTGATACTTTTGTATCCTTTTGGTAAAGTTTTAGCTGTCATTATATGAAGGAGTGTGTGCAGGATTAGGGCTGTGACAGTAAGGGATTTTTTTTCTTACCGCGGTGAAGAAGCAACTACTCTCGCGGTTTGGCGGTTAACCACACGTCCCAACGTTTTTTTAATCAAATACAAATAACAGGCCTACCTCAATCCACACTTTGTCAAGTCAAGTACCTTTATTTATATAGCACTTTTTACAATGGCGATAGTTTCAAAGCAGCTTCACAGTGTTAAAGGTCCCGTTCTTCGTGTTCTTTTGAAGCTTTGATTGTGTTTACAGTGTGCAATATAACATGTGTTCATGTTTCGCGTGTAAAAAAACACAGTATTTTTAACACAATTTACTTATCTGTACACCGCTGTTTTCACGGCCCTAATAACGGCTGATGACTTCCTTTATTCTATGAAGTCCCTCCTTCAGAAATACGTAACGAGTTCTGATTGTGCCAGCGGTTCCTGTGTTGGGATTTGACCGCAGCTTAGCGAACGTGGAAAGGTCACGCCTCTTAACGGGAGATGTATGCGCTTAATGATCACTACAGCGTCCCTGGGAAAGCCAAACAAAGGTGATTTGACTCCGGGATGAAAATAAGAGTCTCGACGACATGGCGACAAACACACTCAAACGCAGCACTTCCTCTTCTCCACGTGGGACAGCAACAAGACCACGCCCCCTTTTTCACGTATTCTTGTGGGCGGAGGTTAGTCTGTTCTACTGTTCTACTGACGTCATTAATGAAGGAAGTACCAGGATGTAGTCCAAGCCGGCCGTTCGCTGTAGGCTTTGAGCTGTAGGCTCTGTTAAATAAAATATCTCGCTTGGCATTGAACTTTGAGCTTTATAATTTTACAGGCTCTAACAGCAACATTACACACTAACTAAAGTTTGAACAATGGGATCACGAAGAACGGGACCTTTAACAGGAAAGCAACAGAATTTGATTCGGCTGTAAACAGGGATGTCATCAGCTTATTTCAATTATCATATAGTGTCAATGCGGGCAGATCAGTAATTTAGTTGAACATTTATTTGAATATTTAGTTGAAAATTTAGTGTCCCCAACTGAGCAAGCCAATATACATGCATACCTTCTATGTGTTTTTAAAAGTAACATGTCAAAGTGATGTGGGTTAGACCCGCGGCAGAAAACATCCTCTCAAGCCTTGCTTATATTATACTTTCGTCTGGCTCCGCAGCGCGAGCCTCCGCTGACTGCGCGCCGCACACGCCTTCTCCGAAAATATTTGGTTAAACGTTCAATATGACCGTCCCTAATCACAGGTACTGAAACCTGGCAGTTAATAATAATAATCAGACACACACAAAATAAATCCCCCATATGTTTAATGGACTGTCCCTCCCTTGCTCAGAAAGGTTTTTTCTCCAGAAGCCCTTGAACATAGGACTCACAGAAAACAGGAAATTACAAGCAATTATTATTGTGTTTATAGCAAGTGGAAACCTCCCGCAGTTTCTCTTGAAGCCAATACGGAAGTGGCTTAAACTGCAATTCCTCGACTGGCCACTAGAGACAGACTCCAGAAGGAGCAGAATCTCATTGAGCTCATGTTAAAATGCCCAACTTTACAGCAGAAGAACACATGTTTACAGCCTGGGACAAATTGTGGTTTTGGTCCATACGGCTAATTTTGCCCTTCATGATGACTGTGAGGGGGGTGAATTTTTTTTACAACTCATTCGTTTACATTATATAAAGCTTTACAGTCCTGCATAATTAAGGCCGTGGCCACTTTGAGTGACAGGTGGATTGCCGTTTGTCTGCTGTCTGTTAGTCATCGCGTCACCTCAGCTCCGCCCACGTCCCGCCTCTTTGCCCATTTTCTGTTATCCGGGAGTGGCTATGGGTGAATCCTATGGGTGACGCCACGGACACTACGTCCATATTTTTTTACAGTCTATGGTTTATAGTTCATATTAAACACCATATATGCACTCCTGTAACATTCACTGCAGAAAAAAAAAAAAGTGCAGTGATGCGGTTATCGTCACACACCATGCAGGATATTTCTGCTTTTGAGGTCTGAAAAAGATAGGACATATGGCATTAAAACAGCAGCAGGGTGAGTAAAAGATGGCTTTATTTTCATGTCAGGGTGAACTATCCCTTTAATGATACTTATTAAAAGATAATTTGATGTTTTTCGTAGCATTATAATAATTAAATGAGTTTCCAGGGTCAATACCGAATCTATTCGATTGCACTACCACATGATTTCAATTTTTATTTTAATGCACGCAAGGCACAGCGCTAACAAGGAAAAGTGTTGATCTCCGCAATTACACCGTCCTTATATATTTAACAATCAAATAAATCCAGGATAAATATTCATTTGCATATATATATTTTTTGTTCACATACAGCATTTTTAACACACTGCATGGTTGAGAACAGTGTCGTACTTTAACGTAAAGAGCTCATGAATGTCATGATCACAATGAGGTCCAATTAATGTTTCAACTCCGCGTTCGCATGACATGATCTGATATCCACTAGAGCGATATTGCACGCAAACCTTTTGCAAAAACCATTCAGTCGGTCACAGAGAAGCATCCTTCAATTTGGAGTCTCGCTTTGAAATCAACTGAAATGGCATTTACAATCTGTGGGCATATATTTCCTTTCTCAATGATGTGGCAGACCTTGGACACGAAGCATCCCTCTTCAGTGTGTTTGTCTAGCGCTGTCGACAGTGCTCACTGAAGCTGAATGCAGACAGCTCACGGACAAGGTCTCATTTTAGTCGTGTGGGTTGAGCGCATGTGACTTGGTGTATTTCCTTACAGGTTCTTTTTTAGGCTCTCGCACACTGCCAGCTACTAATAAGTGGACGTTTCTGGTAGGTATCCAAAATCATTCACGAGTGTGTTGACGGGTCAGCATTCGTAGAGTAATGAGTACGAAAGTGCGGCTGCTAAATCCGCAGGCTTATGAAAGATATGGAATATGAAATAGATGGAAACCGAGATTACCTGCTCAGACATGCACAATTTGACATTTATGTGGCATTATATTAGTGTGGAAATTAGTGCTAAAGATCACGGATAAATCGATGGTTATCACCCACAGATGTATGCAACGAAATGGGATTTTTTATTATTTTTTTTGTCCTCAGAAGTTATTAAATATCATCTTTTTTATTATATCATTTGCGATAACAGTTTTGGCTTCTGTCAAATTTACCTCAAGACTAGAGAATACAAAAATCATACACACGTAAAAGAAACTCAGCACAAAAAAACCTGAGAAAGAAGTTGAAACACTCCAGTAGAGTCGTCCAAAGCAAATTCAATCGATGCAAATGTTTCTGGAAAGGGATTTACAGCAAAATATACAATGACTAATATTATTTGCTTGAATGAAATGTGATCTGTGGATATCAAGACTAACTAAACCAGCCTTCTGACCAGTCCCGTTTGGTACGTTTACGTTCAACCTAAAGGGTCTTTATATGAGGAAGAGATTTTATGTAGCTTACATTAGGGCATAGTGTCTGCGTCTACGCTAAAAACATTTCTAAGAGCAGCGTAAAATGTATTAGACCAGGTAAGGAGTCTATCCTACTGCTTGTAACTATGTCAGCTCAGTACAAGTACACGTGCAGGTTATCTTTGTGATCCCGTTGTCATTTGAACACCATTAATGGCAGATGATGAGCATTGATGGATGTTTTTAGGAACTGTGTGCTATATTATATTGAACGCATAGATCTTGTGTGTGTGTGTGTGTGTGTGTGAACAGTATTTGCATACAACTGTACATGTACAGTAAATCAAATAATCACATACAGCGTCCCCAAAAAGTATTTGGACATTTGAGCCCAACTTCGAGTGTAATTGCTTTAGATAACAGAACATTGGATCGAATAAATCGGTGATAATTCAAGTAATGGCTGCTGTGCCATCACATTACATTTTTTAAAAATGTATCTACTTTAAAGGGGATTAATTGGAAGAAAAATGAATACGATGGAAATGGATAATTTGGTTTAATGACGTTCATACATTTTTAAGCGCGACTTGAGTGTCCAAATACTTTCCGGGCTCACTGAAGCATTTTTACTTATCTTTTTTGCTGTTTGTCATTTTTATCGATTATTTATTTAAAAAAAGAAAGATGTTATTTTACAGGAAAACAGGACGCACCAGTAACCTCAATTCACACTGTTCAATACCGAGCAAAAAAACCATTCAGTTATTCACGATTACATGAATTTTTGCTTCTCTTTTCACATAAAAAAGGTTGGAGAGACACATACAGTGGTTCTATTATTATTTCTACCCAGCTAACAAACTGACTCCATTCACAGTCCAGTTCACTGTTTCAAAACACGGTTAAATCCCAAAGCATCTTATTACAGACCCATAAACCCACACTGACACTTCCCTTCAGAAATAAAGCATAAGGCAAAACAATTTAAATGATGATGATGATAAGAACCGATAAATTACTCTCTCCTCCTCTGTGTGTGGGACTGTGAGTCTGTGTTTGGACGGAGAAGCGGACGCGCTGCTTTAGCATCAAAACTTGCTGAGGACCGAGAGAGTTAAAGCGAGAGTTAGAAGCAAGAACGAGCTGGTTGGCGATACGGCTGCGTTGTTCACGTCGTGTATCGCTCCGGGGCCTGCGGGGAGAGAAACCCTACATGTTAACAGCCTCCCAAACATCCACCGTGTGTATCATCATGCATTACGCTGTTCAAAGAATTAGCTGCGAGTACACCTCTCAAACATCGTCAGAGTTAGCCGACGCCTCAGGGCGACAAGACTAGAGCTGATGTAATTGCATTAGGCAAACATTTGACACATTGAGACGCTCGCTGATTGTGCCAAGTCGCACTTGACATGGCTTTTATGCATAAATTAACATGCATTTAGTTGTTAGAAGGAACCTCTTACCGTACAAAATAATGCTGGCGTTTGTTATTCCCAGCGTGTTCATGGCGACACAGGTGTAGTTCCCGTAATCCTCTTCGGAGACGTTGAAGAATGTTAGCATGGACTGTTTACCCTTGTTTTCGATCTTGACCCCGTTGAATCCATTGAGGAGTCTGGGAAATGTGAGGTCAAGTTAGAAGCGTGTTAAGATGAGCTGTTATTAAATCTACATAAGCGGAAGGGTGACAGAACAAATTAGCATACCACCCTCTCGCACGCAGCTGCATGTGACGTAAATGTCTAACCGATATTCTTATATTTGTAATGAACAACCTCTGTCTGAGCCGTGACTTAGTGCAAGGGTGTCCAAACTCAGTCCTGCAGAGTTTAGCTCCATCTTGCCTCAACGCACCTGCTTGGAAGTTTCTAGTATGCCTGGTAGTGTTGTCACGATTCTGGAATTGCTGGATTTTTGATACGACACCTTGAAAAATATTGATATTTGATACCATGTTCGATACCACTGGGAAACCTGTGCTGGCAAAATGAGCCACAATGAGCAATTTTTTTAAATCATTTTCAAAATGATGTATGAGTTGTTGGAATCGGACAAAAAAATGCCTGAGCTACACCTGTTTGAGGTTGATAGACTCAGCAAAGTCAATTTTGAGAATAATCTAAAGTTTTCTGAAGGTTACAAAACAAAATCACCAGCAACCATACCTTAAAATCCCTGATAATAACGCCTAATAAATGTCTATAGGAAGAATATATATTCAACTTTTTTTCCATGATATCACAATTGTTTGATTAACAATAATGAGAGAGACATCCTATATATTAATACCTACTGTACCGCACAGATCTAATATAATGTTACACGTCAGATAGGACAGCTTCCCCCAACAGTTAACCAAATGTTCACATAACAGATCATGTTTGTGTGAATACTTGCCAAGACAGATATTTTGAAATACTGTAATTCTGTGTAAATGTGTATATCGGGATTGTGCACTGTCTGAGAGGCGTCTTTGAACGCACGCTTCGGATCGGTCAGTCAGCGCAAATTAAATAATTTTCTTTACATTAGCATGGGTCTGATAATTCACACATTTCATTGGTTCAGACTCATGCCATCGAGAATTCGCTATGAATATTCACAAAGTTGGAATGCTGCAGTTTACAACGATACCAAACTTCGTGAGCAGAAAAACAAAGAAAAGCAGCATTTTTCAGGATTTAGGAAGGTACAACTCTGAAAACATACAAAGATAATTTGAGATGTTTAATTGCTATTTAAAAACCTGTTAAGTGTCACTGGCCCAACGGTGGGCCCATTTGCCACTGCATGTTTAAAACAATTATATCCTATATTTATCCTGATCTAATGTTGACAAACTATATATCATTCGAAAGCTTACAACTCAACTACATTCATCCTGTGAAAACCGCTTTGAAATCGGATTTTGCGTTACCATGGAAACGGTACTCTAAATTCTTGTAGAGGCTCCTCTCATAGTGTGTGTCGTCATGTTTCATATTACAACATTTATTTTAAAAACTTTATAATAAAACCTTTTTCTAATCTTGACAAAACGCATATCTTCGGAAAGGTCTGAGTCTCACGGTTCTATATCTGCCAATACCTGTTTTGTGATATTTGGACAAAAACATACACATTTGTTACAGGAGATTGCATTAAAAAATCAATGGAATTTCAATGACACCCGGTGGCTATTTGTGGTACAGCGCCTAAACAAAATTTTTGTGATATCAACTTCAAATTTGGAACACAAATTGGTAAGACATTTGGCTTTGATTTGATAGTAATTTTAGAGTGCAAATTATTCTGTAACATATATATTTTATATAAAACAAAATATTCAGTACAGTACATTTGATTTACAGTAAATTTAAACTTTCATAACCTTTTCAAACTTGTATTTTTTTAAGTGATTTCACTTGAGCCATAATTTCCTGACTGTCTTCTTTAAAATGAGACAAAACTTATGCCTATATTCCAACACATTCTTAAACTGCAACCATTTAAGTCTGGATAGTGCATAGTATATTTTCAAAAAGGGGGGTGACAGTTAACAGGTAGCATTGGAAGCTAGACGAGGCTTAATGAACTCATTGTTGTGAAAACATCAGATTTTCACTTGTTTTGCCCGTAGCTCATAATTAACCTGTGCACATTCCGACTCATTTTGCCAGCACGGGTCACATATATACCGCCATACAGATTGTTTGTTATTATCTCATAAGTTTTGATAATTTGGGTAATTTGGTTGCAATATCTTACACACAGCACAGGGAGGTTTATTGGAATTGTTGAAATTTTACAAAAAATACAAGTTAACAGTCAAATAAAAACAACAGAATAAAGAGACAAATGAATTAAACATGGCTTTTAAGTTAATCAGGTAAGAAATACTACAGTAATCAAAAGTAAAATAACACTGGATAGTTTTCATTGTAAAAATTAAATACAGATTAATGCTTACCATTAAAGTTATTCAGTCAGGGGCAGCGAGTGATTTTATCTTTGTCTTTTGTTCTTTGAGTAACATGACACACGGCACATGAGCTTATGCACGGGTCCATGCATTCTCTCAACTATTTCTGTTCCAAAACTGAATGCATGTACCTGAATGCTCATCAAGATGGGTATTTTGACATAATTCTGTATGTCTTTAAGCGCAAAAAGCCATGAAAAGAAGTCAATATGGTACTCGCGAGCTGATTAAGAGGTGGCTTTATGGGAGTGGCACTTATATGCAGCACACACGCTTTTGGTGTGAGCGTGAAACCTGCGAGAATGAGTAAAATGATGCACAATACAAGCACTATTCAACCGGAGTGAATGAGATGAGTGAGAGGAGGCGGGTGTGTGTCAGTTCACCGGCGGAGAGAAGAGAGTGAGAACGCGCAGCTGGTATCGGTGTATCCGTACCGCAGAAAAGGAGTATTGGAACCATTTCAGTATTGATTTTTGACAATGCCTAGTCAGACCTTGATTGGCTGTTTCAGGTTTGTTTAAAACTCTGCAGGACAGTGTCCCTCCAGGAGCATGTTCTCCTCTCTCTGCCTAAACATTTCCTGTTTGCCTTCCAATGTCAAAATAATGTAATGTAACGCTAGTCTTACCTGCGCTCCCCCTTATACCACTGAAAATCCGCCAGAGGAACCGCAGACGCCTCGCACCACAAAACTCCTTTCTGGCCGACAGCCGTTCCTGTGCTCCGAGCTCGTGAAATGACAGGTGGGTCTGTGAAATGAATTATGTGTAATTGAGGGATTCATAAACAGCATGTGAGAAATGGATGGCGTTCACAGGAATTAGCTTAGACTGAATGAGACACTCACAGTTTACAGTAACCTGAACAGTCCTCACGTCTGGAGGCGAGATGTCGTTCGAGGTGATGCAGTCGTACGAGCCGGACATGTCTTTGGTGATTCCAGTCATTTCCACATATTCACCCTCGGTTATGATTCTGTTACCTGTATCAACACACATGGGGTTGAAGTAATTATTGATATACATAAATTCATATTATAAAACCAATGCATTATAAAATGACTCTGGGTAAAAGGCCTGAGGGGCTACAGTGATATAATGAAGATAAAGGGACATCTAGTACATCTGTCATGGTATGCAAATACTTTTAATATTTTTTTTTTTATACATTAATATTGTATATTGTTTACACACACACACACACACACACACACACACACACACACTTTTTTTGTCTTGTGGACTATATGTTAACATATCACGTAAAAAATATATTCAGGACAGTACTATTAATTTATTTTTTTAACAAAAAAATAATTTTTGTTTTAATTTTTCTTTTCTTTTTTTGTGTGTGCATCCAGGAGGTTTTTAATCTAAATATTGTAATTATTGATTTAAACAAAATCATGAACGTCTCAAAATATATTTGATAATTCCAGTGTTTCTTATTAGCAGCATAAATGCACAGCATCTTAAAAATGAATTCATCCTTCGCCGCAAGTTTGATTGACAGGCGTTATGACCAATCACATCGCCGAATCGGCCATTTTGTCCGACAAAGCAGTCAGGAGAGTCGGTAGATTAACGTTGTTGGACTTGAACTTGAAAAACGGTGTGTACTGACGCCTTTCCGCGGTTGAAACAACATTTCTTTTAGTGTTCATTCCTGTTTATTTCATGCTTATCGATGAACTAGAAGGAAGAGATAATCGGTTCACGAGCAGCTTTCACTGAGCGATCACAACACATTAAAGAGCCACAAAACGCTATTTATTGTTTAAATTTCTTTAAAAAAAAATGACAATTTCGAAGTTGAGACTTTGTTTCATATCAAAAGTAACTTGCTCTGTCCTGTCAGTGTCCTCTTTGCTCTGCGGTGTATTTTCTCTGTGAGAACGTGTGTGGTGTGAGAGCGCCATGGCTTGTCGGAGTAACTAAAGGGGGCGGGTCTTTGCGAACGGTCAGTTAAGCCCAAGACAACCCTCTGTCTTGACATGCAATGAACTGAAGAAAGTCTTGAGGTGCTGCTTTTTGCTATTTAGTGTTTTTGGCGATAGTACCTTTAATTAACCCCAATTAAAGGACCACAACCATTCTGCGTCACTTTCATTCATTCGTAACTCTGTATCAAACCTAAGCCAGCTGTTTTTGCTGAGCACAGCGGCTGAAAGTATCATAGTAGTGTCATAATGCCAACATGAGAAATGTATTTTCTCAAGCAGCATGAGAAAACCTAGGAAACCTAAAGCAGGCGCACTTATTCTGCCAGGATAAACCGAACAGCATTTATTTAACATTATCTCCATCTGAAGGCAGAAAAAGGTTAGTGGATGTCAATAAGAGAAATATGTTACGCTTGGCTGACCTGGACTGACCCTCTGTTGTTGTGTCGATCATTACACAAAACCCACCTGTATCTCCAATTCTATTATCAAGCAAAGAAACAATTCAGCTATTCCTCTGAGGGAATGAAATCAAGTTTCACCCTCAGGTTCAGACAGCCAGTTAGTGCAAATGCCACTCACTGCGCATTATGCCATCTCATTAATACAGCCTCAGTCCTTCATTTAGTGAAAAGGTTGAGGAGTGGACTTAGGTTGTTATTTTGTTTCTAATAACATGGCCTTGGGGATTGTGGGAGAGATTGGTAATTATGCACATCTCCTTATATGACTTGCAATGCTTAAAAAGTTTGAGCAATCATTGAGAGAATGGTTCCCCCCAGATTACGCTCAACATAAGCCGAAGCCTGATAATAGTACCAGTTATATAATAATCTGTCCATGAGAGAAGAGACTAACCCCTGGTTTCACAGATGAAGCTTAAGCTAAATTCGTGTTTGAGCTGTTTTCACTGAAAGCAACTTGCGCTGAGATATCTCAAAACATGCCAGTGCCATTGTTTAGTCTCACTCACGTCATTAAAGCTACTTAAACATCCAAATTGAACTACTTCATCTAAGCCCTGTTTGTGAAACTGGATATTTTAAATATAAACTGGCCTTTAAGTGTGAACCATATGATACAGCTGTTTTCTGCTCTGCAAAGTTTTTCTGTCATCATTTACTCACCATCATATGGAATTGAGTTTGAGTTTATTTGACACAAAAACTAGCAATACACAGCGTTACAACTCTCCTGTCAAGGATAACGCTGTGACACAAAGTTGCCACTTGGATCCATTGTGCATTCTCTTCACTCTTATACTGAAACCATCACAGTCTGTTAGTACCTTGATATCCAAAGGCAACTTATTCCACTCCTTTGCACCTGAATATTTAAATGACCTTTGACCATATAGTGCCCTATTTTAACGATCAGAGCACATGGTCTGATGCGCATGGCGCAGGTGCTCTTAGGGTGTGTCCGAATCCACTTTTGCTAGTTTAACGGTGGAAAAAACGGTCGGCGCGCCCGGCTCATGGTCCAAAAGGGTTGTACCTAGCCTCTTAATGAGTCATTGGGTGTGTTTTGGGCATAAGGTGTAATAAACCAATCAGAGTCTCATCTCCCTTTCCATTTAAAAGTCAGTTTAAATACATGTGTGTATGGCCACGATTGGTTAAATAAGTAGCCAATTTCATTCATCATTACTGCAAATAGGTAATTCTGATACATGCAATGACTATCCATTATGATATGTACACACATTATTAAAAATAACCAAAGTTGGGTTGAAAATGGACTAACCCAGTGGTTGGGTTAAATGTTTGCTTAAAACAACCCAATCGCTGGGTTAAAACAACCCAATTCCTGGGTTAGTCCATTTTCAACCCAGCATTTTTTAGAGTATAGGCATTTTTATCTTTATGCACACAATAATAATCTTTTACATTTACATTTATGCATTTGGCAGACGCTTTTATCCAAAGCGACAGTGAATGCCCTTATTACATTGAAATCCTTTTATTTTTTATATTTGGCATGTGTGTGTGTGTAATAAGCAGAGTGTATGCATGTTGTGCACCACCTATAGGCGCATATTACTAACACGCCCTTTAAATAACAAAACATTCTGCGCTATTGACTTTAAAGCAGGTTTGTGTTGGTCAATGGCGCAGTCGTTTTCAGTTCCAATAATGCGCCTGAACACACCTGGTTTTCAGACCAGACGCCCATGGGTGAACAGATGGGCGCGAGTGCATTTGCCACTTAAACAACGTGGCGATGGATGTGAAAATGATAACTGCGTCGGGCTGAAACTAGCAAAACACACGTGTCGCACCTTGTGCCGTATTGCGCCGGGTCTATGATAGAGCCCAAAATGTCTTACACCTACATAGATTAAGATCCATAATACTCTGTCTGGTAAAATGCCCATGTCTTACATTAACCCAATGGAAATAAGAGCTAAAATATACTGGTGCTCCATTAATAATAATTTTTTGTACCATTTTAAATTTTCTGAATACTCTTTTTGTTTCAGTTGGTAACTAAAATTGTGCATTTTCCACATGACAGGAAGCTTGTTTACGCCATGGAATAAAAAAGATAAAAACGGTCATTCCGACTTTTAATCTCTCAATTCTGACTTTATTTCTCGCAATTGTGAGTTTATAACTTTTTTCTCAGAATTGTGAGATATAAACTTCGGAATTAGTCAAAATTGTAAGATATAAACTCAATTGTAATCTCACAATTAAACTTCCACAACCTCACGTCGTTCCAAAATTGGCTTTCTGGAATACAAAAGAGAATATTTTGAAGAAAGTTGGTCCATAAAACATTATTTTGGACCCCACTGACTTTCACTGTATAGAAGAAAAAAAAACTTCAAAATATATTTTATGTTCCACAGAATAAAAATCTATTTCCTTTATGATTTTGTATATGATCAACAGTCCCAGGTGTTCAAACATCTGAACTTGTGAATCATCAAAACTTGTGATAAATACTGCCAAAATGTATTTAGATGCAAATAATAATGTATAAATCAAATATTATTATTTACAACGCCTTGGAAAAGACAAAAAAAAGTTTAAAGTTTAAGGTCCAATTCTCACTCTTAACTTTCATGCATTTACTGTGATATTGGCTGTTTATTAGTACTCATAAAGCACATATTAATGCCTTATTCTGCATGATCATATTCCACATCCCTTAATCCTACCCAATACCTAAACTTAACAACTACCTTACTAACTATTAATAAGCACTAATGTGCTAATAAGCACATCATAAAGAAATATTGTTGGTTTAACTTAAAAAAGTAAGTTTCCTGGTTGTCTTAAAAATTTGAGTTCATTGAAATAAAAAATTTGAGTTAATGCAATGGAGATTGACTTAATAAATAGAAACTCAACATATTTAACACATGAACTTCATTTGACAAAAGATAAAATGCTGTGATAAATCGTGAATATGTTTTACAGTGCAGTAATTGGGAGTTAATTGAGGCAAAAGTCGTAGTGAATAGTGAGAACCCTAATCTAAAGTGTGACCAAAAAGATGATAATTAGAGCAATTTAGATGCTTCAAATGATGGTTTCTGATCATCTCACTTCCAGACAGCTTTTGGTTTTCTTGTATGAAATGTGTGATTTATAAGATACTATATGCATGCTCAAAAGTACCACTAAAAGACTGAACATTACTAGCGAAGGTCATAGTGTTTCTCATTTCATGATGTACAGCCAAAAGGATTTTCCTCCAAATTTTCACAGACACTTATTGAATCAACTTCAGTTATACGTTTGACCCTGCTGTACTGTTTACATTCACCAACAAACGTTTTACAGAGCAAGTTTTTATTCACACTGGAAATTGGTCTTATTCAAAGGGAATGTGTTTATTCTACAAAAATGCACACTTTAGCTTTCTATAGAAGAACTTACAGTTGCACATTGGTGTCACATGTGCAAAACAATCCCACAGAGAGTCTGAAAGAGCAGCTCTGATAGTCACGCGTACAGCGATGCAACGTTTCATTTATTATCGTGTAGTTTTAATTTATATTTAGCTATTAAAACGGTCAGTTTGATTTTCCAACGGCGATGGGGTTAATGTAGATAGCCACGGTGAACGGCAATGATTTATAATGTTTACTTTAGAGACAGAAAGCAAACACAGGGCCCATAGCAATTACATCCAGCACTGAGTAATAATCCTGCTGCTGTCATGAGACTGTCTTCCTGAACACAGCACAAGATTATTAGAATGTAAAGGAGAATGACAGTGTAAACAGGAAGGAATAAATAAACTGGTCTGTGCTGTCTGCGTACAGTCAGAGAGCGGAAAAAGAAACGACTGAGAAATGCTCCTATAACTACATTTAGAAGATTAGGATCAAGGGGAAAGACTCGCTCATGTTACAGTCGGAAAGTAAAGTAGTTTATACAGATCACGCCACTGAAGCAGACAGGACAACATTAAGATAAGCCTTTATTTAGGAGATGCCTGACTTTATTAAGGTTGCGTTATTGAATATCTGCACATAAGTGATTTAAGCCGACTCGTCTTTTTATCATGATCTTTACAAAAAAACTAAAATTCCCGGACATTTAATTTTCAGTCTCTGTTTTAACGTCATGATTGAAAACTCTTTTTAGACCTTGACTAATCCTTATCCGTATCCATCAGGAATCATATTTTCATAAACCTGTATCATGTTTTCTGCACTCTACTGGAATTAGGGACTGTGTTTATTAGGGTGCAATTAATTACTGTAATTTAATAAATGTTCCCCTGATTAAGTAAAGTACGGTGTGTGTATGAGAGAGAGTGTGTGTGTATGTGTGTGGCTCAGGTAAGTTATAGGGACAAAATGTTACGATATATTGTTTTAGCATCGATATGGCGGTGTGCGCATCCATGATAGTCACATCGCAGGATGAGCTGCACCCAGTTCAGAACGGATGTGGTTCGCTGATTAATTGCACAGTTTAACCATAATAACAGAGTGAAAGTGTATCATTTGTGACCCTGGAGCACAAAACCAGTCATAAGTCACACGGGTATATTTGGAGAGGTGGTGGTCCAGTGGGTTAAACCACTGAACTGATATGCAGAAGGTTGCTGGTTCGATCCCAGTGGTCACCACCAGTGTGTCCTTGAGCAAGGCACTTTACTCCACGTTGCTCCAGGGGGATTGTCCCTGTAATAAGTGCACTGTAAGTCACTTTGGATAAAAGCGTCTGCCAAATGCATAAATACTAAATACTAAATATATGTGGCAATAGCCAACAATACATAGAATGGGTCAAAATTATACATTTTTCTTTTATGCCAAAAATCATTAGGATATTAAGTAAAGATCATGTTCCATGAAGATATTAGGTAAATTTTCTACTGTAAATATATCTAAAATGTATTATTATTAGTATATGCATTGCTAAGGACTTCATTTGGACAACTTTAAAGCCGGCCCGTTTCTACAGGGGTGCTAGAGCACCCTCAAACACAAGCCAAAGCACCCTCAGTTGATCTTCTTTTCCTTTCGCCTGTTCCCTTCAGGGGTCTCCAAAGTGAATCATCTGCCTCCATCTAGCCCTATCCCCTGCATCATCTTCTCTCAGACCTTCATGTCATCCTTCACTACATCCATAAACCTCCTCTTTGGTCTTCCTCTCGACCTCCTGCCTGGCAGCTCTAACCTCAGCATCCTTTAACCGATATATTCACTCTCCCTCCTCTGAACATGTCCAAACCATCTCAAGCTGTCCTCTCTAACTTTGTCTCCAAAATGTGCTGTCCCTCTGATGTACCCACTCCTGATCCTATCCATCATCGTCACTCCCAAAGTTGATACTGTAAGAATACTGGCGAAACAGATTAGCAAATTTGTGTCCGAGCTCTGTAGAGCATCGAATGCATCTATTTACAGCGTGTTTTTGCAGTGGTGAGTAATGTAGCCATACACAGTTGATCTCTTGAACGCGATCAGGGGTGTTTAAGTTAGTCAGAATCCCGTACTGCTCAAAACGGCAGTTTTTATTCAGTCCTGAGTTGAAACCTCTCATTATCAAACAAAGTCAAGACACGATGTAAGTAAGAGATGTATTGTTGACATTGTTATAACGCAACTTTGTGAGATTGTGATGAACTGACAAAGCAACAGCATTTTAGTGATCTTGGCTCACTTTTGTGGCTACAGTCTATACAATTCATTGAATAAAACTCAATGGACTGCATTTATATAGCGCTTTTAACAGACCCATGGCCATCCAAAGTGCTTTACACATTGCCTCACATTCACCCATTCATACAGCGATGGCGGTGTCAAGCCATGCAAGGCGCCATCCAGCTCGTCGGGAGCAGCTGGGGTTAGGCGTCTTGCTCATGGACACCTCGACACTTGGTCAAGTGGAACCGGGGATCGAACCACAAAACCTTCCGGTTTGTAGACAACCTACATGAACCACTGAGCCACTGCTGCCCCTAACTATTGTTGCTAAGAGGAATGACGCCAAAGTTTCGAAAGTGACATCTAAATATAAATGCCACTCTACACAAGACAGAAATGTCCTCCTGACCCAGAATAAAGACTTTATTTAGCGAATTTCTCTGACAACATACACAGTTTTAAGTCCGGATATTCTTACGAAATGAGACATTTTTATGAAAATATTATTACACGTCTTTTTACATGACATAATGTCCCAAAACACATAAATATGCAAATTAGATACCGTGAATTGATGCATTGCATAGAATGGGAATGGCATTTATGGCCATGTTTACACATATTGCATAAAGTAAAATGGTATATCAAATTATTCTGTTATCTTTCATTACATTAAGAAAAATATTTAGCAGCCCTAGTGCCCACAAAGATGGCAATATCCAAAATCCCTGACCTTGCGGGGACATTTTCAGTGCCCATGAGGAAACAGCTTATAAATCATACTAAGTGATGTTTTTTGAAAATGTAAAAATGCAGAAAGTTTTCTGTGATGGTAGGTTTAACTTTAGGGTGATAGAAGATACAGATTGTACAGTATAAAAATCTTGTGGACAGTCCCCATAACACTGTGTGTGTGTGTACCTCTTCTGAGAGAGTTTTACCGCTTTGAAAGTTTCAGCACTAAAGCACATCATATCAGCATGCTAAAAACCTCTCATCACTAATTCATGCCCTTACATCACAGGAAAAACAAAAAATAGGGGGAAAGAAGTAGATAAACCAGTCAACCTCACTAGTCTAGAAGACTAGCCAACAATCCCTAACTGTAATAGCATGCTTTTAAAGTGCGTCGACCCCAAAGCTGGGGATCAATGTATGGAAGTGAAATGGAATCAGAAAACTTCCAGACTCTGAGGCACCCATGAAATACACTGAAGTGGGTCAATGGCTTCATGCATTAAAACGGGTCATTCAATATTTCCGGTAATGCGACGTGAAGCTAGCTAGGCCAATGACTGAGCTGCAAAAGCTGTCCTGCTGCATTGTACCATCATGTGAGCACGTGCTTTAACACTCCACAGCAGGCATTCTGGGCTCCTTCATCAACTAATAAACACATTATGGAATGATATTACACATATAATGAGATTTCAGTGTGCTAATGATTTCGTAATAAGCCGCTGACCGTCATTACTGTTTGTCAACATACCTAATTGCATTTCGCAATCGTCCCTAAATGGACTACCTCCTTAATAGAAATTCAAATGATGATTACTTCAGATTGTAAAGCAATGACTAAGCTAATTACAGGAAGTCGTAATGTTTATAACTGGGAAAATGAGGATGTCACAAGGACTTTTCATTACACGCTGCAAGTTATAAAAGCCGTTTCGGAGAACCGCAAACCAGGCTGAGAGCAGGAGATGAAATTTATCCTCAAAAATTGCCCAAAGACCTGCGGTAGCTTCACAAAATTGATATTTTTTCCTTTTCTATTATCACTTTGTTGTGGGCTATTGTTAAAAACACTAGTAGTGCTTTATCTCGCCTTACGCCATTCAATCTAACCTGGGCTCTGGGAAAGCTGTAAGGCAGAGAGGTCTGACATTTGGATGAGAGAGCAGGAAAGAAATAAGAAACAAGGTAGAGAGAGAGAGAGAGAGAGTGTGAGTGTGTCCAAATTTAAAGGGACAGTACACAAAAGCAATTTATTCTCTAATCATTTACTCACCCTCAGAGTGGTAAAGTTACTTGTTGGGTGTTGTTAGAGGGTGGATGGAGAACATATACCCATCAAATATTTCTTAGCAGCCCTAAAATGCATTCTGCATCAGTGGTCAGTCTCTATCAAAAGTGCTCCAAGGAAGGAACAGTGGTGAACCGGCGACAGGGTCATGGGCGGTCAAGGCTCATTGATGCACGTGGGGAGCGAAGGCTGGCCCGTGTGGTCCGATCAAACAGACGAGCTACTGGAGCTCAAATTGCTCAAGAAGTTAATGCTGGTTCTGCTAGAAATGGGTCAGAATACTCAGTTTGTTGCGTATGGGGCGGCATAGCCGCTGACCAGTCAGGGTGCCCATGCTGACCCCTGTCCACCTCCGAAAGCACCAACAGTGGCACGTGAGCATCAGAACTGGACCACGGAGCAATGGAAGAAGGTGGCCTGGTCTGAGGAATCACGTGTTCTTTTACATCACGTGGATGGCCGGGTGCGTGTGCGTGGCTTACCTGGGGAACACATGGCGCCAGGATGCACTATGGGAAGAAGGCAAGCCGGTGGAGGCAGATGTTCTGCTGGGAAACCTTGTGTCCTGCCATCCATGTGGATGTTACTTTGACAAAAACCACCTATAGACCCTTTCATGGAAACAGTATTCCTGGTGGCTGTGGCTCTTTCAGCAGATAGTGCGCCGCCACAAAGCACAAATGCTTCAGGAATGGTTTGAGGAGCACAACAACGAGTTTGAGGTGTTGACTTGGCCTCCAAATTCCCCAGATCTCAATCCAATCGAGCATCTGTGGGATGTGCTGAACTAACAAGTCCGATCCTTGGAGGCCCCACCTCGCAACTTACAGGACTTAAAGGATCTGCTGCTAACATCTTAGTGCCAGATACCACAGCACACCTTCAGGGGTCTAGTGGAGTCCATCCCTCGACGGGTCTGGGCTGTTTTGGGGGACCAACACAATATTAGGAAGGTCATAATGTTATGCCTGATCAGTGTATATATAAAAAATTATTTTATGTTTTTAAAAAATATTTTAAATATGATGGACAAAATACTAAAGTTATTTATCTGACAAAAATATTTATCAAAAAGTACAGCAACTTTACAATTTTTTTTTTTTTTACAGAAACACAAAAAGGAAAGACAAACATTAATTACAACATAATCAGTTATTAATATATTGCTGGTTCTATCATTTTTGCATGTGTTCATAATTTCTGTGACAGCCTGGCCCAAAAATATGACCTCACAATTTAGCATGTTGCATTGAATTATCATAAATAAAACAATTGACTAAAGCACAAATATGCATTAGGCTTGCAAAATCTGACATTTGTAAATTTTTGAATAAAGGGTGGTGTGTGTGTGTGTGTGTGTGTGTGTGTGTGTGTGTGTGTGTGTGTGTGTGTGTGTGTGTGTGTGTGTGTGTGTGTGTGTGTGTGTGTGTGTGTGTGTGTGTGTGTGTAAAAACAATAAATGATAATACAGTCTATATTTTTATATTAAAGCCCATATTTGTATTTTTCCCTGGAACACAAAATGAGATTTCATACACACTATTCTATGTCTTCTAAAGCTTTGTGTGAGAAACACATAAAAACCATTGATGAAATGTCGTTAATCCTAAATATTGCTTTCTAACTAAACTGTTCCACAGAAATAAAACCTATACAATATATTTGAGTGACATTTGTAGCGAGCTGATATTGAAAAAAGGTTCACAAATAGGAACGATTGAACAAATGGTGTAAATGTTTGAGTATATGAATCTGAATGAATACCTGCACTGCCTGCAGACTGAAAGAAAAACAGCACTTGAACCCCAGCTGTGGAGAGAACGTCGTCTGTATTTTGCTGTCATCTCTCAAGCAGAGTGTCTAAATCCTCCAATCATGCCCCGGTAGGCAGCAGGTCACCATGGTTACACAGTTCAGTGAAACTGATCATTGCTGGCCCTACACTCCTGAATGACCTTTCTCTCTTTTTACTCTCTCGCTTTGCTTCTTTTTTACTCTCGCACATTTAAACAAGTGCCTCCAAACAAATAACTCGCTACGGCATAATTTATGTACGAACGCATCTTCATTAAGCCAGTCAAAGTCAAGCCACACTAATTAAAACAGAGATTTCGTTTCTAACTGCCAATCAATTACTGTCTCGTAATGTGGCCCCTTGAGAGGGAAGAGGCCATTACAGCTCGGTGGGATGTCGTTTTTACACCGCATGGATCTGCTCTCTTGGGTGTCATTCTGCATTGAATCTTTGGCTCTTGGTGAAGTTAAGATGCGAGTGAAATGCTCCTATGATTGACCATATCCATCGGTTGGCACATACATCTATTTAACATTATTACACTCTATTTTCTGTTGGTCTTGTTTAACCCTCAGAGACCCAAGTAGTGATGCATATCATGCATTTTTCTTTTAAAAATCTTTTTTAGAAACCCAGTGATTATTATGGAAATCATGATTTCTATGCATAAACATCAAAAGAAATAGGATCTGAATGTGGCAAAAAGTAGTTTACAAAGCCTGGAGCTGTCAAAGAGACCGGACAGACCTCTTCTCCATGTGCGAACTGTTAGGTAATAGGGGTTATTTTATTTTCCACTGCATAAAAAATTGCTTATTAAAAGTATATGGACACACATGCTTTTGCTCAGAAGCCTTCGCAATCAGCTGGAAGGCTAAAACTTTATCATACAAATATGCAGCTGACGCTCTGTAGTTTTATTATCCTAGAAATATATTTATAATATGTAATGCATATTAATATTCAAGTCCAGAAACTGCTATTTCATTCATTTTACATTTGAATAATTACTAGTAGTTTGTTTATGATTTACTGCATTATAACTGGTTTGCTTTAAAAAAAAAAAAATGCTGCCTGCCAATGCCAACTGTTGCATTTGTGCAACAATTGAAAAATGCTATTTATTATATTTTTATCCCTACATATATATTAGTGCTTTCAATAGATTCACATTTTTAATCGTGATTAATCACACACTTGTCGTGAAATTAATCATACGCCATTTATCTCTTTAAACACATTCATTTTGTCATAATTTGCTATATCCAAAGTAAACAATCAGATTGAAGGGTGATTCTCACAAAACTGTATTTTCTGCAGCTTCAAGGATCATTAGAGACTCCAAAATGACACCAAGGAGTCCATATAATTCTAATACATCTATACACAACTAAGCACCCATGAAAAACATTACATAAAAAAAACTACAGAATTCACAGTGTATAGTGTGTGTGTGTGTGTGTGTGTGTGTGGAGCAACAACAACGAGATTGTTTTCATTTTAGACGTCAAGCTGCGATACCGAACCGGACCACACGGAGACGCCAAACACTCCTAAATCAACCGCTTTGACTACATAAACCTACGATTACTGAACACAAGAACGTACACATGACAAATCAAAATTATCCTTCCCGAGTGTGTGTGGAAACATGCAACGTGAGATCAGTGATCGAGAGCGCGCACACACGGTTTGTTGTTTGTGCATCAGACACTCACACGCTTACAGTACGTCACCAAAATTGCGCTCTTCAGAAACAATCGCAGAATACGACAGAGCTCGTGTTTTAAAGCAAAGCACACTGGAACGAACAATTCACTAAAAACACAAAGTGAGTCTCTATTCTCTCTGTGTGATGTCATCAGCCTGGCCTTCTTTACATTAGCGCTGTTTCGGACTGTTTGAATGAATTCGATTAGTGGAAACTTTCCCAGAGTTTAACAGCTTTAAATGGCCTGATCACAAACAGAGAAGCAGAATTGAGAGTTAGAATTGGACATGTCCTCCTCCCAGGGTTACAGGTGCTGTAGATGCTCAGTGTGAACTCCCGACTTCTAACATCATGCGTGACGAAAATTACGTTAATGACGCAGCTTCACATACTTCTGTCATTTATTTGCGTTAAATTATTTGAACGCGTTAAAGCAGCACTAGGTAGGTTTTGCTCTCGGGGTCCCCCTACAGTTGGGAAACAGTATTGTCCTCTACTACTGTCGTAAACTCTGTCATCCTGCATCAGGGGATGTGCATTTGTTGACATGACAACTATGATAGCCCTGAACACTGCAGGAGGAGTTCACATGCAGGGGTTCTGCTTGCGTCCGTGTGAAATGTCTTCATCCCAGGTACAGTGGCATATGTTTCAGCATGTCATATGAATATAATTTCATGTTTTTTTTTTCAAACGCCAAATGATCGCGATGCGCACGTTTACAAGCCAGCGTCATTATAGTAGTCTAGTCTATTGGTTACCGTTTTACAGAATCTATATGATACTTCAATTCAATGTCTGAGTGGTAGGTAATAACCATATATCGTCAATATAATATCAAGCTACCATAGATGAATCTTCAAATTTGAAAAATCGATTTGCATTATAGCTTGAGGCAAGACAAATAAACAAATATAATACTTTAATACGATCACTTTCTCGTTTCCTCTTTTTGCATTCCTCCGACAAAACCTTTGCTTTCTTCTTTTTCTGTGCTGCCTCGGCCATGACTATAACATCCGGCACACAAAGGATAGTTGGGCTCGCACGTCCGAATTTAAGGAAGTGGGGGTGATGGTGGAAGTGGCGTATATGCCGTAAAGCAGTCGAATTTTGTAGTGCTTTTTTTTCTCGGGTTACTACCTGAAACCCGAAGTTTAAAAGTACGATTAAAAACGATACAGACCCCGTCAGGCTATGGCAGACGTGCCATTCAACCTATTGTAAGTCGATGTATCATCACAAGAGTCTTGAAAATATATTATGAAGGTTGAAAAGTTACCTAGTGCTGCTTTAAGGACTTATATATATATATGGCCGATTTTGACACTGTAAAAAATGGCAGGAATTTACAGGATTAGAGTTTTATTTTACAATAAATTACTGTAGTCGGAAATGTACAGTAAAATGAATGCATGCTGGGTTATTTTCTTATGAAAATGATGCTGACATCACAGTAATGTACTGCTCTTGATTAACTGTGAATTCACATGATAAAGTTTTCTTTAACAATGCTACTGTAAGAAATTATATTGTTTAGTACTAGTACGACTTGTTTGTCCTGTGTCGGCCACCGTAACTTCTCTAAGAGCTTCAAAAGGTGCACCTTTAAACAGTTTAGTGGTTATTAGTCAGCATAATTCTGAAGTTGACCAATCAGAATCAAGTATTCCAAACAATTATTACAGTTTTACTACAGAGGGTCTATGTGAGCTAAACCCTTCGTTTGACAAAATATGATTTTAATAAATATTCTCTGCTATGAACCACGTGTAAAATATTAGAGTGTATGGTGTAACGTAATGAATTGCTCTTGTCAACAGATTGCGCCAGAAAGAAATCATCCGGCCACCCCAAAAACCTTTGGCAAATTTGGGCCATAAATCAGCGCAGCCAAAAACAAGTCAAGCTCCGTGCGTTCATCAGACTGTTAATTCTGTCAGATAGAAATAAATAATGATTTATCACCGAAGCCTCCCAGCTTCTGCTGCCCCCTCCTTCGCTCTCTCTCCTCGCTGGCGTGACGGGGAAGCATGACGCCGTCCCCTCGGCCCCATAAGTCACATGTGTGAGTTTGTAATGGAAAGATAAGAGGGCAGCGACGCATCCAGGGAATACGTGTTCTTTTCAGGCTTCATCGACTATGTGACTGGTTTAATAAGATGGAGAAGAGGTTGATTGTGCTTGAAACACATGAGCATGGCTTGATAACACTGGTTTGGGACAGGGAATATGAACTAGTTAGCATGTGACTCGAGGGAGGGACGCCACAGTCACTGATGTAACGCTTCTGCATATTAGCAAATGTGTAATTTCACGGAAAGAAAATCTAAATTTCGTTTGTTCCCCCTTTACACGCTGTATTAAACATTTACTTAGAGTACGTAACCCCTTTGTCACATCAGCGCACAAACGTACGACCCAATTTAGGATTGACTATACACATCATTTCCCTGCCATTAGCGAACATTTCCGGCTTTACGTGTTTTCACTGTTATACGGTAGGGGGCGCTATTACTTCTGAAAGAGTACTGCATCTCCTGATCAAAACACATGTGAAGAAGAAGCAGAAACAATCGATATATGAAATCATATGCATATGTAAAATTACGCAATCTTTAATATTATACAGCATATAAATCAAAACTGACTAATGTTACTGAGTGATATGTTGCCTCAGGACGAGCTTTAGGGGTGTTTTGATCATCGCTCTGAATCTGATCCGGATCTTCCACAAAAACATGATTTTCGCAGCTTTTTGCTCGAAATGTTGCAAAACTTTTTGGAAATGCTGGCGGTGGCTGGCATGGAAAGAGTTAATTATCTGTGTTTATTTTATCATGAGCGGCAAGCTGATATATTTCTGATCAGGGCTTAAAAACGGAAAAAAATATCAATCGGTTCACTCCGAGCAGAATCGATATTATAGCGTTTCGGTTTTTGCGTTCCTCAATAAACATTACTGTTCCGAAAACGGTTTGATATGAAAAAATACTGGTTAATAACGTTATTTAATTAAGCCTATACTTTAAACAAATATGTATACATTTTAAACAAATATGTATAAATAGACTTATTTTCACCCAATAATAATATAACACATGGTAATTAAACTTGAATATTTATTTAATAACATTTTTAAAACCAGAAATACATGCATTAATTACAAGGCATAAACAGCGGACCTGTTTTAATGGAGCGTTAGACAATCGAAAGTGGCCTCTAATGCCGAATTATTTTCAGAAGAGTGATAACATTCTTTGTACATAACTTTTTTTCAACACGACTTGTTTTAAAAAATGCATGAATAAAGAATAAATAAACTGGATAACCATTGCTCTTTTAATGCACCGTCAACTGCTAATTTCAAAGCAAACACTGCGCAACACGTTCTTGCATCACATAATCAAATTCAGTCAGCTAATAAAGCTTGCATTTAATGCAATATAACATACCATTTAATACGAAGCATCAACCGTCTATATAGAAAACATTGACCTGTCCTGTATTGGCAATCTGAAAGACTATAGGAAAAATGTTTGATAGATGCTATAGCCTACTTGGATAGGCTTAAACGGAATCCATAAACTATCCTAAATCAGTCTATTTGAGCTTAAAGTCCGTACTGCTTATTTAAACGTTCGAAAAGAATGTCCTCCAATACCTGCACATTCATTGTAGACCTCAGCGGGGAAAGAAATGTACTTGAGGCATGAAAATGCGCGTTACCGGTAGATTCATAGATGATGGTGCGCGGGCATTTCACTCACGCTTGATCCGTCAACGTCACATGCTGTACTACTCATTTCATGATTGGTCACTGCCAAATTAAAATATTAAAGAGAACGATAAAATAACGTTATTAACCGGTTAATGGTCATTTCAAATTAACGTTTCTGTTCAGAACGATTCAAATTGATTTTGATTTCGTTTCCGTTTTTGTTCCTCTTAAAATTTCGTTCGTTTCCGGTTTTCGTTTTCGTTCCTTGAACCGGTTCAGAGCCCTGTTTCTGATATTCTTTTATTTTCTGTGAAAAACACAAAACTGAGTTATTTCTTTTTTCACACAATAACAGTCAATGAACCCTGACTTTCATTGTATGAACAAGAAAACAATTCAAAATATCTTTTGTTTTCCACAGAATAAAGAATATCAAGCAGGTTTGGAATGACATGAGGAATTTTCATTTCCAGATGAACTGTCCTTTTAAGCCTTTACTTATGTCATTTTGTCTTTAACTGACCATAAGCAGCTCTGTCAAGTGTAACCAGAGAGTATAAAAGCAGAAGAGAGAAGGAGAGGAAGAAGTGACAGTGGCAGTGAGATGGAGAGAGAGAAGCATGACAGATGAGCGCTTGAGAGAGAGAGAGAGAGAGAGAGAGAGAGAGAGAGAGAGAGTGAGAGAGTGATGTGAAAACTGTCATGGTTCCAGGACTAAACAAAGCCCTCTCACAGCTGAGACACTACAAAATGGAGATGCCCACATCAGCCTGATTCCTCTTAACATTTACAATCCCAGTTTCATACCATCACAAAAGGAAAGCAGCCGTTCAAATGAGAGATATCTGACAGGGAAAATGCTGGAACAAAAAACTTGAGGGCGGATTTCAGACTGTTAAGTGTGTTTAGACATATATATACACTGATCAGGCATAACATTATGACCTATTATTGTGTTGGTCCCACTTTTGCTGCCAAACCAGTCCTGACCCATCGAGGCATGGACTCCACTAGACCCCTGAAGGTGTGCTGTGGTATCTGGCACCAAGATGTTAGCAGCAGATTCTTTAAGTCCTGTAAGTTGCGAGGTGAGGCCTCCATGGATTGGGCTTCTTTGTTCAGCACATCCCACAGATCACACTGCTTCCGCCGGCTTGCCTTCTTCCCATAGTGCATTCTGGTGCCATGTGTTCCCCAGGTAAGCCACGCACACGGCCATCCACATGATGTACAAGAACAAATGATTCCTCAGACCAGGCCACCTTCTTCCATTGCTCCGTGGTCCAGTTCTGATGCTCTCGTGCCACTGTTGGTGCTTTCGGTGGTGGACAGGGGTCAGCATTGGCACCCTGACTGGTCAGCGGCTATGCCGCCCCATACGCAACAAACTGAGATGCCCTGTGTATTCTGACACCTTTCTATCAGAACCAGCATTAACTTCTTGAGCAATTTGAGCTCCAGTAGCTCGTCTGTTTGATCGGACCACACGGGCCAGCCTTCGCTCCCCACGTGCATCAATGAGCCTTGGCCGCCCATGACCCTGTCGACGGTTCATCACTGTTCCTTCCTTGGAGCACTTTTGATAGAGACTGACCACTGCAGACCGGGAACACCCCACAAGAGCTGCAGTTTTGGAGATGCTCTGACCCAGTCGTCTAGCCGTCACAATCTGGCCCTTGTCAAACTCGCTCAAATCCTTACGCTTGCCCATTTTTCCTGCTTCTAACACATCAACTCTGAGGACAAAATGTTCCCTTGCTGCCTAATATATCCCACCCACTAACAGGTGCTGTGATGAAGAGATAATCAGTGTTATTTTATATTAATATCTATATTTTAAATGCATTCATATGATGGAAAAGCTGAATTTTCAGCATCATTACTCCAGTCTTTAGAGTCACATGATCCTTCAGAAATCATTCTAATATGATGATTTGCTGTTATCAAATATTATCAATTTTGAAAACAGTTGTGCTACACAATATTTTTGTTTAAACCGTGATGACATTTTCCAGGATTCTTTGATGAACAGCATTTATAGAAACCTTTTGTGGCGTAAATGATCAATTTAAAGCATCTTCGCTGAATAAATATATTAATCTTTAAAAAACAAAAACAAATATCAACTGCTATTTACCTATTCAGCGAGTCATTTTGAACTACTGTCACAAAATTCTAGTTAAGTTAGTAGCATTGCTACTTCGTTCCTCCCCAATGCTCCAGTTGAGTTATAAAAACTCTGTTTTTCTGACTCGGTGGGAAGAGAGGAGAAGCCTGTGTGAAAGCATTAGTCAAAATGTTTGTCGTTAGCAAATAATGAAACAGTCAGATAATGCCATCTCCATCAGATGTTTCACATAAAAAGCCAAGCACAGGGAGGGTTGCTCATTGTAGAAATGAAAAATGTAACAAATAATGTACACTGCAATTGTACTTGCAATGTCATTTTGCATTTGAAACAATATCCAGGCAATGTGCTGTAAATGATGCTGGTGCTAAAGGAAGATGCTGCTGTGGAAATGTGCACTTACTGGCAAAATGATTCTCAACACAGTAGTGGAGATAAAATATCTACTGCAAAGGCTCATAGTGGCCGTACTCATTCTCGTCCCATCAGAGTAAAACTACAGTGGATTAGTCAGGCTTGTCCTGGCAGCTCTTCATTGATCCCACTGTTAATCTGACAGATAGCTGATAACCAGGCCAGACCTGCTCTAGGGGTCACATCTCTACATATATCGGGGCAGCAGAACTTCTCAAGACTAACTACATGAGTATGAGTGTGTGTAGGTTATATAACATGTGGATATAACTAGGCCTGCGAATTCTGCCAAAGCTCAGCAGATTTCTGCAGAACCTGAACTTCCATCATTCACAGTCTTTTTTTAATACATTTTCCCTCATTAGAATTGCATTTTGAATAAATGTTGTTTATAAAACTAGATTTGCATACCCTGAAGGAAATACCCGTGCTTGCAAGGCAGCAAAAGAACAGTTCTAAAGTTTTAGGTTAAATGATAGTTAGGAAAGATAAATAAGGAGGGAGCGATTCATAGAAGTATGCAATATTAATAGATAAATAATACTGTATGTATCAAACGAAATACTAATAATACTACTGTATGCAAATAAATGCAAATACAACGGGGCTAAAGGCACACCTTAAGAAAAATGTGCTTTTCATTTCTCCTATAGTGTGTGATTGCAGAAAAATATATGTTTGTGTTGAACATTGATGGAGCAACAGATTTAGTGTGAAAAGAAATCATAAAAGTGGTTAATTTTTTTAATATATGTATGTATGTATGTATGTATGTGTATATATATATATATATATATATATATATATATATATATATATATATATATATATATAAATGTATGAGGTGGCGAGGCGGGCCCTTTAACCCCACAGACACACAAATACTTCAGCTAAAATAATGTTTTTAATAATGTCTTAGTCAATACTTGTTCCAAACAATCCCTTGTTTATTTTGATAAATAAAATAATTCATTTTTGTTCAATAAATATACTGTCATTAATATAAATATATAGTTTAAAAATACAGAAACAAAATAATTTTAAAAATTAAAGATTCTGAAATCCCATAATAATTGAATATAGATTCACAGTAGTAACAATACATTATATTTTATTATATGATAAGATTAATATCATATTTTTAAATATGATGTTTTTTATTATAAATATGGAGATTATCTCTAAGGTGGACACCCAATTTAATATAAGATATTTCCCATGTCAATCTAACCATCATGTCAACAAATGGAAAAGTCGGCCAGATATTTATCATCATGTGAATTAGTGTGCCTTTTACCTCAAATACTATACTTTACATATTCTTCCGTTATTGAAAACTGTTGCTTTAATTACCTTGAAAAAAAAAACTAAAAAAATCCTTAACAAGGCATTTGTCTTAAAATATATTCAATAATTTAATTGATTCTCATTTGCTACTTAAATCTACAACATTTAAAAAAAACATCAAATCATATTAGATCAAATTATCACAGGATCAACTTTGCGCTGCTGCCCGCGATCACGTCAAAGACCAGACAAATTTCCACGTGCAAAGCGGGGTAAGTGCTGGGGCAACATTTTGTGTCATCTAATGGTTTAGAGGAAAATCAATGGCGCCTTTTACCCCGGTGCGTCTTTAGCCCTGTTGTACCCTACCATTTGCAATATGCAAATATACTGATGATGTCATGTGTTTGGGTCTATATATAGGAGACCGGGGCAAGGTGACATACTTTTAGGTTTATTTTTAAAACTCAATTACTCAACACCTTAAAGTCTCGGCTAAAAAAAGCCATTTAACATTTACATCATTATTGCCCATAAAAGGGGGGCGGGGAGTTCACTGAACAATAGCCTCCAGAAAAGTGGGGCAGTTTATTTTATTTCGGTATACTTCAAACTGATGTTTTACATATGAATTCAAAATATGAGTTAACCTGACCAAACATTTATAACAATATACCTTAATTATACGGCTTCCTCTTTTCTGAGTCTATGCCAGTGTGTTTTTATGCAGTTCATGTGTTTACCCAAGAGCTGAAGCAAAACTGATGATCCTGCGGTTTCATTTGGGAGGATCCAATTCACAAAATTATCCTTCTTTAATATGGCTGCTTGAAACGAACATACAAATCCACTGCTAGAGAAGAGAAAAAAAAAACACTTGGACTGTCGTCACAAACCTTAAGGTTACAGCGATTAGGGTTTGAAGATATTTATGCTCTATGTTTGCAAGCATTTATACTTGATCTCTTTTAACTGACCGGTGAAACTGAAATTCTGTTGTTTTCTGCATTTCCAGTGTTGATCGTCTCAGTGTTGTGGCGTGTAAAATGAAGCCGCATTATGCTAAATCTCTTCGGCGAATACAAAAGCCTGTAAGAACACTGTGAGAATTATGGAGATATAAAAGTAATCCAAATGATTTCTCTTTAAACCAATTTGCTACAGCAGTCGTACCTGGTAGGCAGAAACGTGCCGTTAAAGCGCTTAAATGAATTCTCATTGAATTCGGAGTTGTAGCTGTAAAGGAAGCATTTACTTAATTAGCCTGTAAGAGAATAATGCTAGACTGAAAAAGGAGAGATAATGCGATAAAGGATGAAAACACAGCACTTAAGATTAGAGATTTACCACTGCCTGGCCCACATATAACCCACTCATATATGACGATAGCAAATGCATACATGCCTACAACCACCCACACACACACACAGACAGACAGGCAGCAATGAAGGTAAACAAGCCTCTTCTGCTCCTTCTAGTGCTTCAACTTTAAAGAGTACATCTGCTTGGTTTCATACTTGCATTTGACCCAAATCCGGTTTCAAAGTGGAAAAAAAAGGCATGAAAATATTTTTTGAGCAAGGAAACTACTTCCACTCTCCTGGCTGGGCTTTCTAGACACAGACAGAATGGGGACAGTTTAATTTGATGTATGGTGATACAATCACACCTTCTCAGCAGAGCAGAAAGAAAGGTTATGAGGAAAAATGATAACGCTTTATTTTACAATGCCCTAATTACCACAAAATAACTACACAATTATCCTGGGGCCGCTCACCGGAGGTCACTTTGCGCCTGGAGCCTGGTGCAAAAGAAACTACAATAATTATGACAGAAAACTGAGAAAACACATTCACCGCCATCTGATGGTTACCGAATTCTCTTGAAGCAAAGCTTTTCTTCTACTTAGCCAATATGGTGTTGCATTTGGCCATTTCACACACGCCTAAATGAAAGAGGGAGTTGGGTGGAAAGATGAAGTGAGGGGGAGATGGTGTGATTGCACCTGGTGCTTTAAAATCCTTTTATTTTATTTTTTTTTACACATTTTACTTGTCTATTGCAAAATATGTATGTAGATGTGTGTGTGTGTAATGTTGTAATTTCTGTGCCACTAGCACCACAAAAAAGAATGGCAAAAATGAATAAACAAATAAAAATTACTTTAACAACCTTGAAAAACCCTCCCTATCTGGCATTGGTCAGACAGAGAGGTAGTCCCGTCCCAAACTCAAGCCATTGGTTGAGGCAATGTTAATATTTCTGTCATGACAACTTTTGGAGAGTTTGGCATGGTAATGGGTATGAACATGTTGATATTTGTTGGTGGAGACTAGAGGATGGATACCCGACCTGAGCCCGATGGGACCTGTCGGTAACCGACGGGCCGGGCCGGGTTCGGACAGATATTTAGAAATAATGTTCGGTTCGGGTCGGGCTCGGTCACGTCAGCGCGATAAGGCATTGAACATTTGAAATTTAAAACAGCTTATTATGTAGGTAGCCAATGGGCCTGTTTAACTTAATGCAAAGGTATGTTTTTGTGATTAAAATAAATTAAAAATATTACCCTAACATCCGTCTTCCTGAGTGCGGAAATTTGTTTATGTAGCTGTGACAACGCGCAACATGTGCGTGCATATTGCATATGTGCCTGGCAGCGCAACTTCAGCGCTGCTGGCAGGACCATCGAGCAGAGGAAGACAGCCTTGAAGCCATCCACAGTTGATGCAATCCTTTTTCTGCATAAATACCTGGATTAGCCTATATTTTGATGGATGGATTGTGTAAATTGGTCCCATGTTGCAGTTTAGTAGCCATACAGTTTTCGAGAAAAATGGTAAGAGTGATTTTAATTTCAATAAGCTGCATTTGTGTTACGTTAATGTTTTGTTCTGTTAGCTTGGGCCATTTATGGTAGACCTTTGTTCATTTAATTTCAATTGGCCATTTGATTTGGCCCTGTGTTAACGTGTGTATTTGTTTCCCCGTCTGCGCGCTGATGCGCTCATCTGTAATCATTTCAGAATGCCTTACTACAGTTGCTTAATAAAAGCGTACATGACGTACATGCGTCATTAGTATGAGAAAAAAAATAATAGATTCGGGTTCGGTTCGGGCTCGGGCTCGGATATAAATATCTTAATGCCTGTCGGGCTCGGGTCGGGTTCCGTTACTACTCTGTCGGACGCGGGCCGGCCTCGGACAGAAAAATGTGGCCCGATCCGCACTCTAGTGGAGACCAAACGGTACGAGACTTGCTACTGCCGATACATACACGAAATGCTGCTGTGAGCAAGTAAGACATGCATCATACATGAATTATATACAGATATACAGGTGGAGCTAGGGAAGGTGGAGGGTTTCTGAAAGCAACTGCTAAAGCAAATGATAATCAAGTATTTGAAGGTTGAGCTGCGAGCTCATTGGCTACTGATACAGCAGGAACCAATCAGCTGTGCCCTACACTCTAAAAAGTAATTTGGGGCTGCCATCAAGTAATTCACCTGTTACCACAACCTAAATAAATGCATGTTGCAAGTTAAAAATTCGAATTTATTGTTTTAATTAAACCTTTTAAGTTTCAAACATTATTTTGTAGAGTTCTGTTGACATAATGTTGATCATTACATCAACTTAATATTATCTGTAATTTAAACTCAAATTTCTTGTAGTAACTTAATGAAATTGTCTTGATAACTTCGGAAATTAGACAGTGGATTTCTACTTCCCAGCATGCTTTCAATAGGACTGGATAAGAAGATTAAAATGATGGGCCCTATTTTAACTATCTAAGCGCATGGTCTAAAGCACATGGCGCAGGTGCACTTTGAATCCACTTTTGCTAGTTTAACGACGGAAAAAAATGGTTGACGTGCCATGGCGCATGGTCCAAATGGGTTGTACCTAGTCTCTAAATGAGTCATGGGTGTGTTTTGGGCGTAACGTGCAATAAACCAATCAGAGGCTCATCTCCCATTCCCTTTTAGAGCCAGTTGCGTTCGCACCATGGTGGATTTGCTACACTGTAAAACATTTAACATAAAATCAACAGTAACTTACTGGCAACAAATAGCCAGCAAGCTAAAATGGCATGGTTGCTTCAACAAATTTATCTGTAATTTATTTCACGGTAAAATTACTGTAAATCTGACTACAGTATAGTTCATTTATGCTGATGATAGCTGTTGATTTGAACTGAAATAGATATGATTAATTAGTTCCAGGGCTACAACTCTGGTAGTTGGAGCAACTTTGAGTGTTTTTGAGAAATCAACGTAAAAATTTGTGTTTATGCTACAAATTATAAAGTTCCTCCAACTCAATGTAGCTTGTTGGTGGAACGTAAATTCACTCAAAGTTGTCATAACTCCAAAAAAATGTATGCAAACTGCTTCGTTAATTTTTCTTGTTGAGCCAACACAATTTTTTAGAGTGTATAGAGAATGATGTGATTGCAAGCAGGTTGAGTTAATGACCTATTAGCCTGCGCCATCTGGAGTTTGATGACAGAACTGTGTATTTCCAGCACAGTCTGGCTGCTTAAACAGACTGTAATTCTCTTTGATGCCACTAGTGGCACAGATGTTACCAAGCCAGGCAAAATGTCAGCATAATGTCCAGTAAAACAATTGAATGTTTTATCACTCTTGTTGTTGTACATAAACAAAATGTTCAATGAGTGGTTCCCTATCATGTTTGAAAATATCAGACCACCTACACCAAACCCTACCCTCAACCCAACCAAAGCAAACGTGAGATAAAAATGCATTTGTTGTAGCAACCATGCCATTTTAGCTTGCATCTACAAGTCTTTAAGCTCTTTTATCTCGACTCGAAGCGCTCCACATCAGAAGCGCTCCAAGCTATTTTACTCTGTCAGAAAAGCCATGCATATGGAACTGGTTATGTGATGCAAACATCAAAATGTTTCAGTTTAAAAGTCAGAAAGTGAAAACTGTGCAAAGAACTGCACGGAAATATCTTTATTAATCAATAATCCGCACCTGTAATCATAATTTGCGTGAAAAGGAATACAAGTTGTGAATTGTAAGTATAGGTTTTTGGAGTTTTAGAAAAAGAAATGTGGGCAGAGGCATGTTTTTAATGTTATTACACACTTCATATGTAGTGGTGTCTAGGTGACATCCAAAGATTATAGCCTCTTGAAAATCTTAACTCCATTCAAATCAATGGTATCTGCCATAGACTCCTACTGAGGTGCTATAGAGACTGTCTATATTGAATTGTGTATATTCGTGCAGATTAAGGTGACCACAGACCGCATTGATTGTTGTGTAATTATTTACACTTTTATAGATGAATGGATGGATGGATAGACAAATAGGTAGACTGCATGTACAAACTGCAGTATGGCTCGTATAGTAGCATAACAGAAGCCTGCAATGTGTTCACTGAGCAGTGTGAAATGACATCGGAGGACAAAATGATTGCAACCTCCCAGTCTCCCAGCTCACCCTGAGAGGCCTCCAACACCTCAAATCATGCAGTAATTTATTTCAGCCTCTCTGCCTTTAACGATGGGCTTTGGCGCTGCCCCATTGATCAGCCTCCACTTCTCTGACTCATCCCTAACTACTCCCCCTGTTAGCATCAAAACTTAATCTTAGATCTGACATCAGCTCTCACATCCACTCTTATTTAGATGTATGACCTTTCCCGAAAACAATGACCAATCAATAAGCAGCTTTGCTTCCTCAAAGTCTAATTAAAACAAGCACGGGGTGACTCAAAGGGCAGAGGGAGCTGGGAGAGAATAGCATGTACGGTATATAGTACACGACTGCTTCATATGTAAACATGACATTTACATGGAGCTTTTGTGTTGTTTGTTCTCTGAGTTTCAGAATGATCCATCCCTAAACCTTGAGGGGAACATAACTAACAGTGGTTGGTCACTGTACATGTAGGTCAAATGGCCTCTTGCAGTCTTGGCTAGAATAAGCTGCAATGTGGACCAGACTTGAGTTAAAGTGCTGCTATTATGCTATTTTAAAGGCTCTTGATTTTATTTTGGCGTCTCCTACAACAGATTTGCATGCATCAAAGGTAAAAAAAACACTTTCATTTTCTCATAATATACATTGCACATCACCACATTGTTCACTGATTCTCAAACGACTTTCCGTGAGCTACTCTGTTCTGATTGGCCAGACGGCACAGTCTGTTGTGTTTGGTCTACTGCGTACAGCTCATTACCATAACTTCAGCTCCGGAGGCTTCCTAAAGCTCAGCGATTGCACACACACTAAAGACCGTAACGATGACGTCGATTTGACCACATCAATCCGAGCGCGAGTCCGATGATGAAACACTGAAGAACTAGTTATTCAACCCCAACCTCCATCACAAGCACGACTCGAGCAGGAGTTTCTCTGTGATGCGCTACTCATCTTGAGCTTCATTATGAGATGTTGCAGCTGTAATTCCTCACCATCAGCATTAACAAGTGTGTGTCATCAACAAACCCGTGTGTGTGTTTCTGATTTATCGCGGTGCACATGCGGGAACTGTATCAATAACAGTGCTTACGTTAGCCCAGCGCTAACATGAATGACTGATGGAACATAAACGCTTGTCAAACAAATCTCGCTCCATCCTTTATCTTTACTCTCAGTAGTAAGAACGACAGATGATCTGCATTAATACACACAGTTTTAGGTTATAGTGGCCCACAGCTGATGAGCAGAAGTATTTCAGTAAGATGGTCATAACGTGAGTTAGCCGGAAACTTACACAATATAAAACACAAAACTACGTATTTTGAACACCTGGTAGAAAATATATACATCAATAATTATTCATACGTACAGGTTGTGACATGGGCGTCGGAACCATTGTATGTGGGTGGGACAAGACCCACCCACTTTTTACGATCAATAATATTGGACCCACTCACTTTTATCGTCTCTAACATTCAGCACATGTCTGTTTACCTACCCCTAATCGATAAACACTTATTATTAAACACATGTTAGACGCTTTATTTCCACTTTTCTAATATTTTCTTAATTTTTATTGAAAATAAATGCCTTTCCGATCTGATATGTGATGGGAAAACGGAGAAGATTGAGTTAAGCGAAAGCCAGGCTCGAACCGCAGGTCGATTTGTGTCAGTACTAGATGCCATGCGTCTTACCTCTACACTACTGCCACTCTCAATGATATGGCGATTTCCGTAATTTTGTCTTTCGAACTATACGTTTAGCAAGTACAGCGGTACATTTCTGAGGACCCACCCACATTTTTTTTGCTTGCGACGCCCATGGGTTGTGATTCTGAGGAGCTGGTCCACATAAACTGGTACTGACTCATCTTTCAAGAGCAAGCGTTTTGTGAATCTCTGAGATTTGAGAAGCAGTCAGTAAAATAACGTTTGAGGGCGGACGATGTACAACATGGGCGGGCATTATGCAAATGTATTTTCTAGTGACGTAGAACCGCAACGCAGTGGGATTTATATTACAAACGACTCGTATAGGCGGTTCAGAGTCGATTCTTTCTTTTGGAGACAATAATTTAATTTATCGTGCACTTTACAACTTTGCGGAGCCTTTACATTCACACAAAAAACCATAATAGGGGCACTTTACAAATCTGACTAAGCAAGACTATAGCAATGATAAAATGAAGTTCACATTAAGTCAGTGCTATTAGAAACAAAAAAGTGGCATTGACATTTCAACAAAAAACTGTTAATGCCTTATTTTAATAAACAACTCTTTCTGTTTTGGCATGTAGTTTTCTTTAGAAAAGTTTATTGCAGGTGCAATGTGACAAACTTCCTGTGACAAGCAATTTATCTGTCTATATTTAACGTACAATTTCAATAACTTACAACAGTTTAATGTACATTTCTGTAACTTTGCACCAGTGAAATGTGAAGATGAGCAGCTTGGCCTTAAGCTGCAGAAATAGATGCAAAGTTTTCAACAAAATGTCTGGCTGAAGATAAACAGGAACATTTTTTAATCTTCTTGAACATGAAATGGAGATGGAGTCTAGTGGGTTAAACCACTGAACTGATACGCAGAAGGTTGCTGGTTCCTTGAGCAAGGCATTTTACTCCATGTTGCTCCAGGGGGATAGTCCCTGTACTAAGTGCACTGTAAGTCGCTTTGGATAAAAGCGTCTGCCAAATGCATAAATGTAAACGTAAATAGCAAAAAAAAATAACAACGTGTGTTTAAATGTACAACAGGGCATCTCTTGAAATGCAATTACAGTAAAAAAAAACGTCAAATGACTAAGAAAGCATAATGTGCCGCAATTAGATTTGTCACTCTCTGATTTTCAGATACTTTGGGTTCACTTTCCATACAAAAGCTGTCAGCAGAGCTCAAACTGAATTTCCTGGTAAATGAACACACATCTCAGTTCATTGTGCTCTATTTGACATCGCTTGATTAGAAATCACCAACACTACGACTGATCTGATTTGCAATGGATGTTGTTTTAGACTCATTTTGCAAGCTATAATGGGAGTTACCAAACAGTAAATGATAATTCTGTCAACAATACCCATTTTAGGTCAAACAGTCTCTCACATTAAAAGTCACTAATCTCCAAACAGACTCTCTCAGCTTGCAGTAGGCAGTCACAGAAGAGAAAAACAGATTGACGAGCCCTGTATCTCGCCATAGAAACTCTTCTGTTTGTTGCAGTGTCAGAATCAAAGGCCCGTGAAGGGATTTTAACAGGCTTTACAAAGGGACACGCAATGATGAATTAGCTATGTTTAAAAATTAGTCAGAGTCGGACTCATAGGAGCAGCGCACGATGACACATTATTAAGCTGTTATGAAGCACTCGCACTGCCGAGTTTCCAGGCTGACGCTCCATCCAACCGCTTCACAGGGGGCTGCCACATGGAGAAACCCACCGAGACCAATCATGTCAGGCAAAATGAGACTCCATACACTCCAGACACAGGCAGCGGCCGTTTCACCACCTCTCTGAATTATTAATGATCAAAGTTCAGGCGGAATGAGCTGAGTTTGTTGGGTTGGTGATTTAGGTGGCCGAGCACAGAAATCATAGAGTGGAGGTCTCGCACACCTGTCCGCTTCCCAGCTGAAAAACGTCCGCGGTTTGACGCGCCTTTGAGAAACATTGGCACTGCATGTAAGCTAATTTCTCCTCTTGACCCCCATTTCCTCCTCAGGCATTGACTTCTCATTTTTCTCCGAGCCATTAAGTGTGGCCGTTGGGAAGCGGAGCTAAGCCTGCATTACCTCAGACAACCTCATCTGCAGACAACAAGCCTTATTTGACATGGTCACTGAGGCATGGCTAGTTTCTTGCAACACGCTAGTTTGGATGTAACACAAACGAGGAAAAGCTAAATGAAGCACCTTCTTTTGCGGCTATAAAATAATGAGATTTTTTTTTTTTCCAGAAACGGGGTGAGAAAACAACATAACACATTTAAAGGGCAAACCAACAATGCTGGTAGAAAATCCCTGAAAATTAGCATGAAACATTATTTGCTTCAATATATATGTGATCCAAGAACTGCAATAAAACATTTAGACCCAATATCTAAGAGTAAGATTATTACTTATTAAAATAAGGTTTAAACCACAAGAGCCATTGTTCATGTCTTACCAATGCAAACAGAGATGCAAGATCTAAGAGGAAAAAACTCAAATTAACATAAAGTCACATTGTGAGATATAAAGTTGCAACTCTAATATATAAAAAGTAAGATTTGTTAGATATAAAATTACAATGTGAGATATAAGCCCAGATTTTTAAGATATAAGGTTGCAATTGTGATGATAACGTCACAATTGTGAGATATAAAGTTGCAGTTGTTATGATGTAAACTTGTAATCGTGAGATATAAAGTCACATTGTGAGATATAAGCTCTGATTTGTAAGATAAAGTTGCAGTTGTGATGTAAACTTGCAATTGTGAGTCACAATGAGAGAAATAAGCTCAGATTTGTGATCTATAAAGAGATGTAGTCACATTTGTGAGATATAAAGTAAGATTTGTGAGATAAAAAGTCACAATGTGAGATATAAAGTTGCAGTTGTTATGATGTAAACTTGTAATCGTGAGATATTAAGTCACAATGTGAGATATAAGCAGACGACCCCCGAAAGCCAAGGGCCCCCTAAACTGCTTTTTATATATACGAGATGCGAGTTCAGCACGGATGCACAAGCGGTTGCTGTGGTGTTCATTACCACGACAACCGCCTGCGCGATTCAGAAAACACTACAGGATCACGGAATCCATTCATAAAAACGGAAAGTCACGGAATGAATGGCGCAGACGCATCGTCACGCATGGTTTCGTTTACTACTGAAGCACGCGCGATGCTCTACACAATTCATTCACACAGAGACATAAAACATGCAGGATTCGTATTTAAAGGTCCCGTTTTTCCTGTTTTTTTGAAGCTTTGATTGTGTTTACAGTGTGCAATATAACATGTGTTCATGTTTCGCGTGTAAAAAAAACACAGTATTTTTAACACAATTTACTTATCTGTACACCGCTGTTTTCACTGTCCTAAAAACGGCTGATGAGTTCCTTTATTCTATGAAGTCCCTCCTTCAGAAATACGTAACGAGTTCTGATTGTGACAGCGGTTCCTGTGTTGTGATTCGACAGCAGCTTAGCGCACGTTGTACGGAAAGGTCACGCCTCTTAACGGGAGATGTATATGCGCTCAATGATCTCTACAGCGTCCCTGGGAAAGCCAAACAAAGGTGATTTGACTCCGGGATGAAAATAACAGCGTCTCGACGACATGGCGACAAACACACTCAAACGCAACACTTCCTCTTCTCCACGCAACACTTCCTCTTCTCCACGTGGGAGAGCAACAAGACCACGCCCCCTTTTACGCGTATTCTTGTGGGCGGAGGTTAGTCTGTTCTACTGTTCTACTGACGTAATTAATGAAGGAAGTACCAGGATGTAGTCCAAGCCGGCCGTTCGCTGTAGGCTTTGAAAGGGAACTTCTGTTAAATAAAATATCTCGCTTGGCATTGAACTTTGAGCTTTATAATGTTACAGGTATTATTTATGCTCTAACAGCAACATTACACACTAACTAAAGTTTGAACAATGGGATCACGAAGAAAGGGACCTTTAAATAGTGTTTATCCATATCGCGATTTGATTGAAGTGTACTGACTTGGATTTATTCATCAAAAATATGACCAACTCCGTGACATTCAGTGTTAAACAGTAAATTCCATTTTTATGACTGGATTCCGCTTTTCTGTCCGCATTTTCTGCATTGTGGAAATCAGGGGCCTACACTTCATGAGCATAGTTTCTTTTCTTCTGTTGTGTAGAGCTTTGAATGTACAAAAATCAAAGGGTTCTAATTTACATTGGAATAAAAGTTAAATGTTGTATGCCTTCATTTGATTACCAGAAAAAATAAAATACATAAAACAGATAAATATATATTTTGTTAAACTTTTAACAAATTGCGGTAAAATTAATCAAGTTTCATTATTTAAATTAATTAGACATGCTTTTTGATTTATACAATTTGAAATAACCATCCAGAAAAAATGTAAACAGAAAAAAAAATGGGAAAAAAAAGGAATCTGGAATTTTTTTTATGGAATTTGGGAAAAAAAATAGTACTGATTTCATAGGGCCATACAAATAAAAATATGCATCTGAAGTTATAATTAAATACAGAGCAACAGTGTGTATTATATATTTATCGTTTTAAATGGCGCTCACTTATTTCTGTGAAGGAACCGAGTAGATAAGTTTCACACAGGCACACTTCATTTTTGGTTGAAATAATTCTTATGCGTGTAACAATTTCTTTCAGTTTCATTTAAATTTATGGGGGGAAAATGTATTTTAAAGTTTATAATTAGACAGCCTTGTGTTGTGTAAACAATTGTGCAATGAAAATGACCACTTAATGTCCAACCTACTCTAAAACTGTTATAACCCGTTTACACGCGAACAAGGGATCTACAACAGGATGAAAGCAGTTATTTATAACGTGTACATGAAAAATAAAAAGAAATTGGACACAACTATGGGACAAGGTCATGCAGCAGCAATCATCACAACAGTGAAAGGAACCTCAAGGTTGTAAATGTGCAATTGTATAGGGCCCCATTCCTGTATTTTGCTTGGGGCCCCCAAATCACTAAATCCGCCCCTGGATATAAGGTAAAATTTGTGATATATAAAGTCACAACTGTGATATATAAAGCAAGATTCATAAGATATAAAGTTGAAAATGTGAGCTCTAGTCACACTTGTGAGATATCAAGTGGCTTTTGTGACATGACGTCACAACTGTGACATAAAATCACAATTCCCAAGTCACAACAACTCAAAATCCCTAAGAATATGGCACAGTGCAGTGTATTAATTTGACGTCATTTTCCATATTTATTTTTGCATTTTGAACTCCATTGCGTTTTAGGGTTAACGGTAATGTCTGTAAAATGACATGTCCGGGTAATAAGCTGTCAGTATTGTATTTTTTACACTGTATAAAGTCAATAACTTTTTTCTTTTTTTGTCTTACTCTGAGGTAGAAACAGCCTTCTAGACTTATCAACTAATGTTCAAGTGGGCATGAAAGCAAGTTCATGGTGTCAGCATTCCAAACTTCAGCCGTAAGGCTTAAAAATGCTTATGCCACGCAGCTCCAGACCTTATGTATGCGTGTAAACGCTATGTTGTGTTGAGGCAACCAGCAATGTTGTGAAATTTCTAAACATCAATAGAACACAAATAAAGTCACACATGTGCAACTGTCTTCAAATTAACATTTCCTTCAAAGCGCTCACTGGTTTTCTAGAGTTCTGTACGAGCATATGAGAACCCGCCAAGTACAACGGGAGCCCTCAGAATTAAACCCATTAGAGTGGGATATTCCCACTGACACCGGCAGCCTGTGGGTGCTCACAAAGTGTGCATGATGAGTGCAAATCCATTTTCTAAAGTGCCAAATGGTGCAATGTCATCTGTAGGGGACAAATCCAGTCTGCCATATGCTGCGAATGGAGAACCGAAAAACAACTACAACAGCTGGCCACTTGAAAACACAATTTTCATTGCTGCATCGTGTAACTGCAGATCCGTCTAATTCAATTATCATTAAAGGCGTAAAAAATATCGCTCTCGTACGAGCGCAAGGCATGCATGCATTTTGACAGCCTGCTATGCTCACAAAGCATTACGAAACTCGTGTTCGTCGCACATGCAAAATAACAGCGATATTTTCCCATCCCAACTTTTTCACACAATGCTTTCTTTGTTGCCCGTGACAGCTCTACCTCTGCAAATGGTATGCACTGCAATAACAGTATGATTGCCATTCAACAAGAACAGCACAATATCAGAGCGCGGGGCTACCGGCATGCCAATCAAATCTTGACAATGCCAAATTAAAGGCCTTGAACTTTCCACTGCATGTTGCGGCGGGAAAAAATCAGTTATCTTCAATGTCAGTGCAGTGCACTCAAAGACATTCTTCAAACATTCTGATAAGCACTTTTCAAAATGCATTTTTTGTTTCCAAAAAAGTATTACACACTCTGAAGAGTGCAAAAACACACATCTTTTCATGCCAATGTTTGTCGATAGCAATGTTCAGTGGTTGGCAACATAACAGGTTATGGAATCAGTTCAGACTAAGAATTCAATGGCCCACAAAAATGATGAAATGCATACAATATGTGTTATATCAACATTGCTATTTAAATGCGAATTTATGAGATTAAGTGTAACACCATTATGTGTATTTAACGCAATTAAAACATGCATCTAATTTGACATTAAAACTGCTTCATTCTTTTCTGGCTTTCAAAGCTGGTCAGGAAACCGCACACGTGCTCATGCTGTTGCCAAGCTCTTGTTTATGCTGTGAATGAGGAAGACCTTCTAAAATGTCAATTTTATTTATTAATCAATCAAATTATTCATGATTCATTACTTTAATCATTGACATTTATGGTTCCACGAAGAACCTTTAAGATCCATGGAACCTTCCCGATGCAAAAAAAGGTTTTTCACTCTTCCAAGAGGTTTTTCTCAAAGAAATTGTAATAATCCAAAGAACCTTGGAAAGGTTTAGTGTAGAGTAGAAAAAGGTTGTTTAGGGGGGAAAAAAATTTAAGTTATTTTATTGGTTCACTAAAAGGTTATTTGGGGAAAACGGTTCTTCTTTGGAAACCTTTTAAGAGAGAAGTTAAAATAGCTGTAAAGCCTTTATATATAATGCATTATAAAAGTATTTTTAATGCATTGTATGGTCTTGTGACCAATAGTAATCACAGTTATAATACATTATAGAACTATTCAATCTATTCAATGAACACACCTTTAGAAAGTGTAATGCATTAAAAGCATTATGAAAAGATATAATGTATTACAATGTACATTATAAATACCTTCATAATGCATTATACATAAGGGCTTTAAACAAAGTGTTACCAAAAAGGTTTTACCAGTAAACCGAGCGATACACTATATACTGAAGAACTGTTTTCTCACTACAGCGAGATGGCAGGAGCAGAAAGTCCACACAAGTCCTGATTTATTGTGTTTTGCTTTGTACTGACCCTCGAGATAATTCTAGTACTAATGTGTCTGTTAGGATTGCTCTAGTCTATCCACTGATGCACTGAGACGGAAAAAAAAACATCTCTGGGCTGACCCATCACAATATGAGGGGTATATGCACAAAATACAAACTATTGTGTGCTGTATAATCTAAATTATATACTATATATTCTACTGTACCTTGATATGGATTAGATGTTTGACATAGAAAAGGCAGAACAATTCAATTACACAATAGTGCATTTCACACTTGAAATAGTTAACCCTGGGTCATTCTATTATTTGGTATTCCAAATCCATATTTGCTAGTTTAAGAAGCTAGAGCTAGTAAAAAGAAAGTAAACAACAACAGATTAGACGACGAAACCCCGTCAGAATTAGATTCAAATAGTTATAGATGGACATATACAACAAACAGGGACAGTTTGTCTGCAGTTTTTGTGACTGGTGTTACGTGTGTTTGTTAAGGTAGTTCTCTAATAGCTATTGCTATTAATAATTTATTAACTTATCAATTTCCACACATTTTAAATATGATACACTACTGATATTATTACTTGAATATATACACTCACCTAAAGGATTATTAGGAACAAGCGATACTAATGAACTAGGATACTAATACTGTGTTTGACCCCCTTTCGCCTTCAGAACTGCCTTAATTCTATGTGGCATTGATTCAACAAGGAGCTGAAAGCATTCTTTAGAAATGTTGGCCCATATTGATAGGATAGCATCTTGCAGTTGATGGAGATTTGTGGGATGCACATCCAGGGCACGAAGCTCCCGTTCCACCACATCCCAAAGATGCTCTATTGGGTTGAGATCTGGTGACTGTGGGGGCCATTTTAGTACAGTGAACTCATTGTCATGTTCAAGAAAACAATCTGAAATGATTCGAGCTTTGTGACATGGTGCATTATCCTGCTGGAAGTAGCCATCAGAGGATGGGTACATGGTGGTCATAAAGGGATGGACATGGTCAGAAACAATGCTCAGGTAGGCCGTGGCATTTAAACGATGCCCAATTGGCACTAAGGGGCCTAAAGTGTGCCAAGAAAACATCCCCCACACCATTACACCGCCACCACCAGCCTGCACAGTGGTAACAAGGCATGATGGATCCATGTTCTCATTCTGTTTACGCCAAATTCTGACTCTACCATCTGAATGTCTCAACAGAAATCGAGACTCATCAGACCAGGCAACATTTTTCCAGTCTTCAACTGTCCAATTTTGGTGAGCTCGTGCAAATTGTATCCTCTTTTTCCTATTTGTAGTGGAGATGAGTGGTACCCGGTGGGGTCTTCTGCTGTTGTAGCCCATCCGCCTCAAGGTTGTGCGTGTTGTGGCTTCCCAAATGCTTTGCTGCATACCTCGGTTGTAACGAGTGGTTATTTCAGTCAAAGTTGCTCTTCTATCAGCTTGAATCAGTCGGCCCATTCTCCTCTGACCTCTAGCACCAACAAGGCATTTTCACCCACAGGACTGCCGCATACTGGATGTTTTTCCCTTTTCACACCATTCTTTGTAAACCCTAGAAATGGTGAAAATACTCAGACCGGCCCGTCTGGCACCAACAACCATGACATGCTCAAAATGGCTTAAATCACCTTTCTTTCCCATTCTGACATTCAGTTTGGAGTTCAGGAGATTGTCTTGACCAGGACCACACCCCTAAATGCATGGAAGCAACTGCCATGTGATTGGTTGATTAGATAATTGCATTAATGAGAAATTGAACAGGTGTTCCTAATAATCCTTTAGGTGAGTGTATTTTGTTTGTAGGTTGGGGGTTTTATAGAAATGTATGCAGTTATACAGTATAAAACTTTAAAGGCCGTTTTCTCAAAATGAGTTTTTTCTCACACTTGGATAATCTGGTCAGATTATCCACTTCAGTAGCACCTACAAGCACCAATTTTTGCAGTCTTATACTGAACTACATTCTGAAGGCTTTTACAGAGGGATTTGTTGATATATCATTCCTATCCTGAGTTATAGGTCCTTTAACTCCAAAAAACATGGCGAAAAGTGATTTTAAAAGGCTATTGTCAGTATTCTCTAATTTACTAAAGCACAAAATAAGATATCCAGAATCCCCTCTGTAAAAGTCCTCTCCTCTAATATGTCAACAAATAGAACCAAGAATTTTAAACATGGTCCTTTCCAATTTCCAGATTTTGTTTTTGGAAAAGTATGCAAATGAGCTTATGTTTAAGTATATAAGGCCTCATTTGCATATTAAAATAATAATTTACACAAAACATGTAATACATTTTTTTCTTATGTTTATGCCAGTAATAAACTGGAGAAGTTTCACAGTGATATCTTGTAATTTAAAAAAAATCCCTATTCACCTGTAGTGTCTCGCCTTAAACAACGTGTCGCTGGATGTGAACATGATAACTGTGTTAAACTGCCGCCGCATTGTGCCGGGTGTATGATAGAGCCAAACATTTTTTAGGTGGTCTAGGTTCAAATACCTGATGATTATATTTTCCTTTTGTTCTTATTGTGAAGAACACTGAATGCTTTTCCATTTTAAAGAGCCTTTTGTGCAGCCGTTTCCATGGATGTTAAAGTTTCTTCATAGAACCATTGATGGATCGAGAGTATAACTGCTGGTCTAGGATCAGTTTCTCCAACCCAAATCCTAACCTTAACGGCAAAATATCTCAATCTCAAATGATCCATTGTGCAAGTCATGGAATTAAAGGATTATTTCATTTAGATGCTCAAATCTGTTTATCTTTGGGATTCAGGTGGAATGACAGAGCTGCTGAACAATCCAGAAAAATGAATATTCAGGTTTTCACTTCAGCTGGAAAAGTTGACAGGAAAAAAAGAAAAAGAAACATCCCTCACATCTTATTTCTTTCATTAGGCCTTACACATAAATGTCAACAGAGATAACGTCCTATCCCTGCGAGCCGGCTGACATTAAATGACAACCCGTGCACAGACTTTTATATTGCTTTCTCTGCAAAGTGATTTTGCCGGCTGAATCTTTTCTTTTCTTGGCTGACACGTGTACAGCTATGGTTTCAATTATAACAGATGAATTCAAATGCAGCCAGTGTCCTGGAAGTCGGGTAGTGGAGGAAGACATGAGTGCATAGTAAACGTGAGGGATTTACTCAGCTGTACTGAGACTGCTTGACATTATTTGATGTCCGATCCAAAACCCCTTCAAAAAACTGCCCTAGATTCACTTTCTTCAACTCAAATTTGACTTTTTCTAAATGTCTAATTGAAAGAAAAGTGCAAAGATTGATGTGTGGAGCTGCTACCTACTGATGAATAGAGAATGAGACTTTTGCACACCAAAATTAAGTAAGAAACAAGATATAATAATTCAGCCCAAACATAAAGCACAGCCAAAATCATAATGCTTTCATCTCTTTTTACCCTCATGTCATTACAAACCTTTTCTTTCTTCCATGGAACACAAAAGGAAATAATTTGAATAATAATTTGAACTGAAATTAAAGTCCATGTTGATTTTAGGTCAGCTATCCCTTTAAGAAATAGAATGGCCAAGATGATTAACAATGCTCTATTTTCCATAAACAGCACTGCGACATAAAGGAAGACTTGATTTGTCTTTATGAGTTCATTTAAAGTCAAACATTACCTTTTGAAGAACGGAATTTCCACAAAATGGTGGGTTCAGGTCGTCCGATGGCCAGACACATGAGGCTCACATTACTGCCCTCGTTCACTGACACATCTGTGGATATGTTTACAATCCGGGCAGGAACTGCAAACAAAATAACATATTGCAACATTGTAATCAAGTTATGTATTAAGTGATTAATCATCAATGAACAAAAAATGACGACATCATCAGTACACCCAGAGGATGTTTATGATTTATTGTTGAAGTCGCTTAGATCAGGATGAGTGTATTTTCCCCCCTTCCGTCCTTTGGGGAGGATTTAATAGATGTGTACGGCTGAAACGTGTTCACTTATGCAACTTGCACGCAGCAGATGCAAGTTACATCCACATCTTATGTGTTCCCTATAAAATTCTTATGCAAAACTCTTGCAACAATATTCCAGGGCATGCTGTTATTCAAATTTTAGTGGGTTGTGTGATTTTATAAAGAAAAACAAGCAAAATACAAGCAGTGTACAAAGCAACAGAAAAACAAACAATAACGCAACATAACAAACATGATATTAATCAAACGAAATGATAAGACATAATATCGATCAGATTTTCAGACTGTTGTTGTTGATATCCTTCAAAATGTGTGTGTGTATATACATATACTAGTATATTAGTGCTGTCAAAAAGCGAGTTAACATGCAATTGATTTTTTCACTTTAACGTGTTAAAAATATTTAACGCAATTAACGCAGCATCTGTTTTTTCTGTCATCCTTTGGCTAGCGTTATATTATATGATCACGCTCTTATTCATGCAAATGCTTTTAAAACATTCAATCATGACAGTTCTCTTTCAAACAATAACTCACAGAATCATGCCAAAAAAGCCGTTTTGTGGAGTATTCTCATAAGAGTCTTAAATGAGTTAAAGAGTTGTGAGGAAATGAGATGTGTATGACAGCGTCAGATCCGCATCAGACAGATATCTATCTATCTATCTATCTATCTATCTATCTATCTATCTATCTATCTATCTATCTATCTATCTATCTATCTATCTATCTATCTATCTGTCTGTCTGTCTGTCTGTCTGTCTGTCTGTCTATAGATATTTATCTATCGTCTGTCCGTCCGTCCGTCCGTCCGTCCGTCCGTCCATCCATCCATCCATCCATCCATTTATCCAGTAGTTGAATTGATTGTACATTTCTTACTTCATATTGTCAATCAAATGAATTTTTTAAACTTAGCAAATCTTCATTCAGTCCATTAGAGCAACACATTAGTGCCTCAGTATTACATGCTGTCGCCTGATTGACGTGATGAGATGAGCAGGTCATGCTCTGTTAAGGTAATGTTGTTTATAACTTGACTGAAACTGGAAGTGGTATCCAGACAGTCTGTCGGTTTCCTTGACTGTGTTCCATGTTTCAGTCTGAATAAAGCAGCCAGCCAGTATCTCAGAGATATTATTTAGTTGGCGTCCTATCAGGCCTGCCTCACATGGGAGAGTCTGCTATCTATGTTTGCTGAAAAAGTAAATATTTTATGGTAAATTTGATTTACTGAAGTTTTAGTGAAGCATCCACGTAGGAACCAGAATTTTCTTAAGGGATGTCACGCGCACACACACATGCAGGTACACCAACCTGCACATACACACTCCAATATTACTGAATAATTGATTTGCAAACGAAGCCTGTGCTGCGAGCACAACACATCTGCTAATACAGATACTGAGGTCAGAGACGTCCTGTACATTTCTGCAATTTGTCTGCTGATTCGCTCACATCATATTTAGCATATTAATGGCAATGATTCAGACAAATGTGTAATGGAACCCATCAATTAATTTAGTTTCAAATCAATCCAGTTATCCACGTAAGCCACCAGCGTATGACAATATTGTGTCTTATCCATCAAATCATAACAGCAGGAAGAAAGTCCTGACGGGACTAATTAAATTTTTTCTGCAGAACAATAGTTTTCTGCCTGTAATAAAATTGAAAATACTTCAAAAGACCAAGTTTCATGAGTTACTTCAGCTTTGGTGAGTTTGTGTGTGTGTGGGTGGTACAAGGTTGAAGAATCAAAACTGGCCAAAATGAATCCTCATTTGAAAAGGAATGTGTGTATTTGCGTCTGAATATATTCGTCTGCATTTTCTAAACAATATTCACACAAGCGCACTCAAAAAAATGCTGGGTTAAAAATAACCCAAGTTGGGTTGAAAATGGACTAACCCAGCAATTGGGTTGTTTTAAGCAAAAATTTAACCCAACCGCTGGGTTAAAACAACCCAATTGCTGGGTTAGTCCATTTTCAACCCAACTTGGGTTATTTTTAACCCAGCATTTTTTAGAGTGCGTCAGTGTTGAAACTCTAAAATAAATACAAATGAATTGTAAAAAATACAATAATTTATATTAGGGCTGTTAAGCAATTAAAATGTTTAATCTAATTAGTAACACAATGTGGCAATTAATTAATCTAATTAATGGAAAATTAATCGCACATCAAATTTGGTTAAGAAATCACTCTCAAAAGATCATTTAAAGTCATAATTGTGTAAAAAATCAAATAGACATTACAAAAAGTAGCTTTATAAATAAATATTTTTGGATGAATGTTTGTTTTTATTAATATGGAAATATGATTTTTTTTTTTTTCATTTTTATGAAATTATACTCTAAATAAGAAACTAAAACTGCCAGTAGGTGGCGGTAAATGTTTAACGGACTAAGTTATTAAGTCATTCATTCATTCGATTCGTTCAAACGGCTGATTCATTCAGGAGTGAATGCTTCTCTTTATGAAAATGGTAAATGTAAATGGTTGGTTCACCCGATCATTCAAAACAGTTCTGCTTTTTCTTTATATTTTCGTTGGCAAAACTGAGCAAAATAGACAATATTTTGTCTAAAACAAAACAATAATAACTTATCTATTTTATTAAACTGTTGTAGATCAGTATCGCATTTGCACTCGCCTCGTGCTATTCTGGACGAAAAAACTATTTGTGTGATATTGCTTATATATCATGATGTAAATGTGAGGCCGTTTTTTCACACTGGCAGTTTTGTTCGAAACTGGGCACAGTTCACATGAAACATTGGTAATGTGAAAGCTGTCATGCGGACCCGGGTGAGCTGAGCTCAGGGGAACCGAATTCGAGACTGCCTGAAGGAGGTGGTCTGAGTTCGGTTGCACTCGAACTGTGTCGCGATTCACGTGAATAGGAAAACATTAAATCGTGTTATATTTAACGCATTATAACGACAACCCTAAAAATTATTCAGACACCAGGTATAATGTTTTACTAGTGTGTGCAGGACACTATCGTTCATTTCTGTAAGTGAGGAGAGCAAAATAAAGTAAACTGTGACATATTATACCCAAATATTCTTCATACAGTGACTACCAGTAAACGGATCAAAATTGGACCAAATGATTCAGACGCTTTGACTTGCTCATGTTCTACTGAAGTGTTTTTTTCTTTAATTGCTGATGTGAACTTTGACACCACAGACTGAACTAAATTAAGCATTGCTTGGTCATTGGTTGAGCTAAATTGGTATTATCTAACTGTGTTCTTAAATCTAACAGCTGATTGGTTGATTGTAATCCATTACATCCCTTTATATCAGTTATCTGACATTATCAAGATGAAGTAGTTCTTCATAGTTCAATTTCTCATTAATGCAATTATCTAATCAACCAATCACATGGCAGTTGCTTCAATGCGTTTAGGGGTGTGGTCCTGGTCAAGACAATCTCCTGAACTCCAAACTGAATGTCAGAATGGGAAAGAAAGGTGATTCAAGCAATTTTGAGCGTGGCATGGTTGTTGGTGCCAGACGGGCCGGTCTGAGTATTTCACAATCTGCTCAGTTACTGGGATTTTCACGCACAACCATTTCTAGGGTTTACAAAGAATGGTGTGAAAAGGGAAAAACATCCAGTATGCGGCAGTCCTGTGGGCGAAAATGCCTTGTTGATGCTAGAGGTCAGAGGAGAATGGGCCGACTGATTCAAGCTGATAGAAGAGCAACTTTGACTGAAATAACCACTCGTTACAACCGAGGTATGCAGCAAAGCATTTGTGAAGCCACAACACGCACAACCTTGAGGCGGATGGGCTACAACAGCAGAAGACCCCACTGGGTCCCACTCATCTCCACTACAAATAGGAAAAAGAGGCTACAATTTGCACGAGCTCACCAAAATTGGACAGTTGAAAACTGGAAAAATGTTACTGGTCTGATGAGTCTCGATTTCTGTTGAGACATTCAGATGGTAGAGTCAGAATTTGGCGTAAACAGAATGAGAACATGGATCCATCATGCCTTGTTACCACTGTGCAGGCTGGTGGTGGTGGTGTAATGGTGTGGGGGATGTTTTCTTGGCACACTTTAGGCCCTTAATGTCAATTGGGGCATTTAAATGCCACGGCCTACCTGAGCATTGTTTCTGACCATGTCCATCCCTTTATGACCACCATGTACCCATCCTCTGATGGCTACTTCCAGCAGGATAATGCACCGTCACAAAGCTCGAATCATTTCAAATTGGTTTCTTGAACATGACAATGAGTTCACTGTACTAAAATGGCCCCCACAGTCACCAGATCTCAACCCAATAGAGCATCTTTGGGATGTGGTGGAACGGGAGCTTCGTGCCCTGGATGTGCATCCCACAAATCTCCATCAACTGCAAGATGCTATCCTATCAATATGGGCCAACATTTCTAAAGAATGCTTTCAGCACCTTGTTGAATCAATGCCACGTAGAATTAAGGCAGTTCTGAAGGCGAAAGGGGGTCAAACACAGTATTAGTATGGTGTTCCTAATAATCCTTTAGGTGAGTGTATATAGAGAGAGAGACAGGTTTAAACTGTATATAAATAAATATATTTAAAATAAATTGTAATATTTCATTATTCATTTAAATAAATGCTAGCAGTATGAAGCACCAGCCCACATTCCTGCTCAGAAATTACGGAAGCAAAAAGCAACCAGCGATTAATTTGGATTTAAAGAAACAGCCACAGTAGTGTTAGTAGTGCGTGTATGTGTTTGTACATATAGCGAGGGAAACCACAGTGACCATACCTGTATTCCAGAGAGCACAATCACAGTAAAAGATGTGTAAGAGAGCCCTCTGCTTCTCTCTGGTGAATATTTAATCCCGTGACGAGCACTTTCTTTGAATCACTGTGCTTTTCACCATCCCACATTCCCTGTGTTCTCACCACTCCCCTCCCTTACATCAAAGGTATTGTTTCATCCCTGTATCTCAATCTATAATGGATGGCTTCGGCTCTCTAACCATGAATCCCAAATTCAGGCCACTGTTTCAAACAGGCCAGTTTGAGCTTCTCAAAAAAGAGAGAGGACAGAGTTCAGAGCATGAACAGGCAAAAAGACTATGCTAACATTTTCTAAGCAGACACACACACGTTGAGTTATATAACGCAAGTTACCTCACTCCATAACCGTGTGTGTTTGTGGTAAACTGTTGAAAATCAATCCATCACTTCTCTGCCAAATGACAAGACTCAACCATCCCTCAAGTTCATGATGAAGTATCTTCCTGTCTTATACAGTCCAAATTCCCCCCATCTCTGAGCAATACCTGTATTTTAATTGGACACGCATTGGCCTAAAATAACTGCAAAAGGCAGGAAACCCACAGAAATCAGTGGGAGAAAAACTCATTCTTAAGCTGCCTCTGGTGATAGAGCTGCCGCTAATGTTCCACCCGGGCAAATTGCACTGGCTTCGGTTCTACATTTATATTCTCATAACCCTACTGAATCTTTCCAATGGCTCATTAGTGCTCTTTAAAATGAGAAAAAGAGCTGCCTCCTGATGCAATGGTGAAAACTGAAGCGTACTATATAGAAAAGTGCAACAAGGGACTGGAAAAGCAGCAGCCATCAATATATTACAAACAAAAACGTAAATCACGCTACATTGTCGTAAACGTTTGAAAGAGAAAAATGCATAGGACAATAATTCCATACTTTGTGTTCTGCATAAAAAAAAATATATATGTGTGTGTGTGTGTGTGTGTGTGTGTGTGTGTGTGTGTGTGTGTGTGTGTGTGTGTGTGTGTGTGTGTGTGTGTGTGTGTGTGTGTGTGTGTGTGTGTGTGTGTGTGTGTGTGTGTGTGTGTGTGTGTGTGGGCATGTTGTTTGTGAAATATCAGGACACAAATGTGTATAATGACATGGGTATGACATAAGTATTACAAAAAGAGGGTGAGATATGAGGACGTTACCCATGTCCTCACTTTTCAAAATGCTTATAAATCACAGAATTAGGTTTTTTTTCACAGAAAGTAAACTGTGCAGTCTCCTGTGATGGGTAAGTTTAGGTTTAGGGGTAGGGGCAGTGTAGGGGGATAGAAAATACGGTTTGTACGGTATAAAAACTACTACGCCTATGGAATGTCCCCACGTGTGTGTGTGTGTGTGTGTGTGTGTGTTAAGTGTTCTTAATAAAAATGTTCTCCTGGAATTAACCAAAATGTTCCTAAAATTACTCATAATTAATTATCCTGTAAGTTTATCTTCCAATAAGTTATTTTTAATGTCTTTCTTTTTTAATTTTTAATGTCTTTCTGGCCTGTCACGATAACTACTTTTTGTTTTGTGATATATCGTCCCAGAAATAATTGCGATAAACTATATAATTGTCACTTTAAGACTATTTTATGCCACTGAATATATAATCCAGCAAAATAATGCAAGTAGACCTACACACTTACAAATGACAACCTTTGAATTCTTTAGATCATGGAAATTAAGGGTAAAAAATATATTATCCTAAATAAAATACAAAAAATAAATAGTAAATAAACATTCCCTTGTGAAACGGCTTTAACACTCGTCATTCTGCGTTGACATTTATATGTGCACCGGAACAGGGGATTGTGGCTTTGAAATCGGGTCCATTTGGGCTTATTCTTCCAAACTGTCAGTAGTTGTCAGGAAAACACTATAACGCCTCAAATGGCGCCTTTTTTCACCTGTCGATAACCACTTTGTGTATGAAGGAACTGCCTGAGAACCACTTTCGCCTCTGTCACGGAAAACATACAAGATGACAGCACAATGTTGGTGACATTCATTATCATTTAAACATAATGGCCGATATATTGCATCACAAAAAATTATTGCGGTCATGTACATATATTGTGCAATTTATCGATATATTGATTATTGCGACAGGCCTAAGGCCACTACAAAGCAATATGACAACAAAGTTTTGCCACCGACACTGAGCAGTCAAACAAGATGCTTGTATTTACCTTCGAGATCTCCGAAAGGATAAAGACTGGCAGCAGTCATTTTCCATATGGCTTCCTATTCTGAAATGACACGGCCCATATCCTTGGAGAATTCATTGGTCAAAAAGGTGTCAATCATCAAACTGCAAAATGTATTGGAATCATTTCTTCACCCGTCACTATGGAGTGACAGCGTCAATCATGGTAGACTATGCTGTAAAACTACAGCGATGAAAATACCACCAAAAGCCTACGTCTCAATGTCTAAAAGATTGCCATGTCAAGTCGCTGATGCATGTGGGTTTTACATATTGTCAGGAATGTTTCAAAGCATTTAGCATATCATTCACCTTGTTCATATGCATGAGAAAAGCTTTTAATAGATCTCTCAGGAAAAGGCAAGACAGCCAGAGAAGCCTGTAATTTTGTAAAAAAAAAATGTCTTTTAAATGCTCCATTAGAAAGAAAGAAAAAAAAATGTAAATCAAATTTAGACCATCATGCATTATCAACATATGACTACCCTTGTCTGCCTGCATGGATTTATTTATTATTTTTAATATTACTGGTTTGTTCTTAGCCCAATGGGGAAATCAAACAACTAGGGTGTTTTCATATAACACATGCTGAGTGAACATTATGGTGTGTTTTGTGCAGTGATTGCCTCTTCACTCCTTTCTAATAACAATACTAATGAGTCACATTGTGCCATCAGAGCAAGCTACAGGTCTCTCGCCTCTGAAGAGAGCAGCTCGTTTAGACGCTTTCAGTTATTACAGTTGTGGAGAAAAGCAATCACCCCACTGCAATCCCATCTCTATCACATCTGTCTGGCACTGCTGCGGCTGAAACAGCTCAAAGCACTAACAATAACACTGTTTTTGGGGTTGATAAAAAGCAGGATCAACTGTGCCTCATTATCGACAATTATTCATTAGACTGCTGTTTTACTATTGGCATAAAGTCTGGTCCATTTTTGCTGCCTATTGTGGTCATGAACCACCTGCTTACAGAGGAAAGGTCTGTCTGACCAATCACAGCTCTTTCCACAATACTACAAGCCATTAAAATACAAAACTACTGATTTACGATGAGAAAATATATAAATAACAGTCTTTATTAAACTCTAAAAAAGCCCCCCTGTAGTCATTAATTGTATCCCTTAAAACTCATCTTTGGTCACCAAAATGGCATATTTAAAGTTTTTATCCTCTACACCCTGTCACGGTTCATGAATTCACTATCTCACTCTCGTACGTTTTACGTGGGCGCATGAGTGAATGTGTGTGTGTGGGTTGATTGAATGAGTTGTGCGTGCGTAAGTTGGGTGTGCTGATTATTGATTACACCTGCTGCGATGATCAGCGTTCCAGCTGCGGTTGATCAGCGCACCCTATTTATTGTCTCTCTGTTTGTCATGTCATTGTCAGAGCGTTGTTGGATGTTGTCCGGTTTGTTTCCTGCCTGCCCTCCTGTTCCTCACCCCGTTGTTCTCCGTGCTCCTTGATCTTCGTGTTTCACCGATTCCTGTGGATGTGTCACCATCACCGTCTTCACCACTTCACCTCACGGGAGATCGCTGCTGTCCACAGAGTCCCTGTGTCGCCAAGTGTCTCTTCCTGGAGGATCTTCGCTGTGTCCAGATCTTCTTGTCACACTCAAAATAAACATCTTTTACTTGCTATTGAATCCGACCATTTCTTGAGTTCCGGACGTAACAGAACGCTCTGACCATAACATGGATTCAGCAAGTTCATCGGACCTGAGTGAGTTTCTGACGCAAAGTGTTGCGAGGATGGATCAACAGGAAGAGAATCTGAACATCACGGGACACGCGGTTAAGACCTTGGTGGCACAGGTGTCCGAGCTGACCCAAAGGATCAAACAACTCGCCAGTCCTGCTGTGCCCAACCCACCGCCGTTTTCCCCCACACCTGCAGAGCCGATCCGGCATCCCGAGCCACGCCTACCCAGTCCTGAGTGCTACAGCGGTGAGCCGAATTTCTGTAGACCTTTCCTGACCAAGTGTTCTATGATTTTTTCGCTCCAACCACAGACTTTTCACACAGAGGAGGCGAAGGTGGCTTTCGTGTTAACTCTGCTTTCCGGACGGGCGGCGCTGTGGGGAGCGGCGGTGTGGGAGAATCGTCAACCCTGCTGTTCCTCGTTCCTGGCACTCTCAGAAGAGATGAAGCGAGTGTTTGACCGAGCGGTGGCGGGGAGAGAGGCAGCACGTCAGCTGGCCGATCTTCGTCAGGACAACCGCTCGGTCTCAGACTATTCTATTGAGTTCCGCACCCTCGCCGCTGAGTGCCATTGGAACGAGGAGGCACAGCGGGACATGTTCCTGCATGGGCTGGCTGACCGCATCCAAAGAGAGATCTACACCCTGGACCTTCCTGAGAGACTCGACGGTCTTATCGAGCTGACATTGAGGGTGGATAGTCGCCTCAGTCGCCTGGAGCAGTCGTCGAGAGGAAGGGCTCAAGCCGCCAATGTCGAGTGCTCTCAAACCAACAGATGGGGTGCGGTCAGTTCCAGTGCTGATCTGGAGCCCATGCAGGTGGGTCGGGCTCGGCTTTCCCGGGAGGAGAGAGAGAGACGGAGATCCCATGGTCTTTGCCTCTACTGCGGTGGTACAGGACATTACCTGGAGAGATGCCCGGTAAAAGACCATGCCCGGCGGTAAACCAGAGGCTACTGTCGGGCGGGATCTCCGTGGAGAAGACCTCATCCTCTACTCGCCTTCCGGTAAGACTGCTGTGGGCAGCCCAGTCACACGTCTGTCAGGCACTTTTGGATTCCGGAGCAGAGGGTAATTTTATGGATTTTTCACTGGCACGCACTCTGGGTATACCCATCACTACACTTCAGGACAGTATCAAGGTCAACGCACTTAACGGACAAGAACTTCCCAGTATTACATTCACCACACAACCATTGACACTCATTACATCTGGCAACCACACGGAACTCATTTCATTTCTTCTCTTGGACTCACCCCTGGCTCCCGTTGTCCTCGGTCATCCTTGGCTGGTCCAGCACAGCCCTAGGATCGACTGGGGACATAATTCAGTTTCCACCTGGAGTAATAAGTGTTATGAGTGTTGTCTGGTGTCTGCCGTTTCGTCTGTGTCTCGTCCTGTTTTTCAGAGTGAGGTGATGAATTTGTCTAACGTGCCCCCCCAGTACCAGGACCTGAAGGAGGTGTTCAGTAAGTCCCGCGCTGCTTCTCTTCCTCCGCATCGTCCCTATGACTGTGCTATAGATTTACTCCCAGGTAAGTCTCCGCCTAAGGGCAAGCTTTACTCTCTTTCTATTCCTGAGAGGGAGGTCATGGAGAAATACATTTCTGATTCTCTAGCCTCCAGATTCATCCGACCTTCCTCTTCTCCAGCGGGGGCGGGGTTCTTTTTTGTGGGAAAGAAGGATGGTTCACTGCGACCTTGCATTGATTACCGAGGGCTGAATAACATCACGGTAAAGAATACTTATCCTTTGCCGCTGATGTCTTCAGCCTTTGAGAGGTTGCAGGGAGCATCTGTTTTCACAAAACTGGACTTACGTAACGCTTATCATTTGGTTCGCATCAGGAAGGGGGATGAGTGGAAGACCGCTTTTAACACCCCCAGGGGGCACTTTGAATATTTGGTGATGCCGTTCGGGCTATCCAACTCCCCAGCGGTCTTCCAGGCACTCGTCAATGACGTGCTGAGAGATATGGTCGACCAGTTCATATATGTCTACCTGGACGACATATTGATTTTTTCTTCATCTCTCCAGGAACACGTTCAGCACGTCAGACGAGTGCTTCAGAGGTTGCTAGAGAATGGGCTTTTTGTCAAGGCGGAGAAATGCGTTTTTCATGCACAGTCTGTTCCTTTCCTAGGATACATCGTCTCGTCTGAGGGAATGCGTATGGACCCTGACAAGGTTAAGGCTGTGGTAGAGTGGCCAAGTCCAGATTCCCGTAAGGCCCTGCAGAGGTTTCTGGGGTTCGCCAACTTCTATCGGCGTTTCATTCGCAACTACAGCCAACTAGCCGCGCCTCTGACCGCCTTGACCTCTCCCAGAACTACGTTCAGGTGGTCTGATGCAGCAGAAGCTGCATTTACCAAACTGAAAGGCCGCTTTGTTTCGGCCCCCATCCTTATCGCCCCTGATCCATCACGTCAGTTCGTGGTAGAGGTCGACGCATCAGAGGTGGGGGTAGGTGCAGTTCTATCGCAACGCTCTCTCTCAGATGACAAGATGCACCCTTGCGCGTTTTTGTCCCACCGTTTATCTTCTGCCGAATGTAATTATGACATTGGTAATAGAGAGTTGCTGGCCGTCAAGTTAGCGTTGGAGGAGTGGCGTCATTGGTTAGAAGGGTCGGGGGTACCTTTTATCGTTTGGACTGATCACAAGAACTTGGAGTATATTAGAACTGCGAAAAGACTCAATTCCAGGCAGGCTCGGTGGGCTCTTTTTTTCGGTCGTTTTGACTTTTTACTCTCGTACCGCCCCGGGTCCAAAAACATCAAACCCGATTCTTTATCTCGCATTTTTGATCCATCCGAACGCCCGATTACTCCCGAGTGTATTTTGCCGGAGAGACTAGTGGTCTCCACACTCACATGGGAGGTCGAATCGAAGGTCAGATCGGCCTTAGAAGGGGTAACGCCTCCGCCCGGTGGTCCACCGAGCCGATTGTTTGTGCCGGAGGAGTTACGGTCCGAAGTTATTCAATGGGGTCACTGCTCCAACATTGCTTGCCATCCAGGAGTAAACCGGACTAGGGGTTTGATAAAGCAACGATTCTGGTGGCCATTAATGGCTCGTGACGTCCACAGTTTTGTATTGGCATGTTCAGTTTGTGCGATTGGTAAGACGTCTAACCGATCTCCTGACGGGTTACTCCATCCGCTGCCGGTGCCTTCGAGACCTTGGTCCCACATCGCGCTAGATTTTGTCACCGCCCTCCCGCCCTCTAATGGCATGACGGTTGTTTTAACCGTAGTGGACCGATTCTCGAAGGCAGCACATTTCATTCCCTTGCCCAAATTGCCCTCAGCCAAGGAGACAGCGGTGTCTGTCATTGACCACGTCTTTCGGTTACATGGCCTCCCGATGGACGTGGTTTCTGACAGGGGTCCCCAATTCGTGTCCAAATTTTGGCGAGAATTCTGTAAATTACTAGGAGCTACGGTTAGTTTGTCTTCGGGTTATCACCCCCAGAGTAATGGTCAGACTGAACGTGCCAATCAAGATTTGGAGAGAGTGTTACGATGTTTGGTATCCAAGAATCCTTCTTCCTGGAGCCAACAGCTGTCTATGGTTGAGTACGCTCATAATTCACTACCAGTGTCATCTACGGGCCTCTCTCCGTTCCAGTGTAGTATAGGGTACCAGCCACCTATTTTTCCGAGTCTGGATTCCGAAGTCGCGGTCCCCTCCGCCCACGCCTTTGTCCAGAGGTGTCACCGCACATGGACCAGAGCCCGGGAGACTCTGCTCCAAGTGGGGGCGCGCACCAAGGCTAAAGCCGATCGCCACCGGTCTAAGCCTCCCGTATACGTCGTGGGTCAAAAAGTGTGGCTTTCTACCAGAAATATTCCGCTCCGTATCTAATAAACTTGCTCCTAAATTTATTGGCCCTTTCACTGTCACCAAGATCATTAGTCCGGTGGCAGTCCGCCTCAAACTTCCTCCAGCGTACAGGAGAATTCACCCCGCCTTTCACGTATCCAAATTAAAGCCTGTTTTTCATTCTCACCTTAATCCGCCTGTCCCGGTTCCCCCACCGCCGCGTCTCGTAGATGGGGAACCTACGTATTCGGTCAACCGTATTCTGGACTCGAGACGGAGGGGACGCGGATTCCAGTACCTGGTGGACTGGGAGGGTTACGGTCCGGAGGAGAGAAGTTGGGTTCCTGCTAGGGACATTCTGGATCACTCCCTTATTGACGATTACAAGCAACAGGTAAGTTCTTCTGGGAGCGCCAGGAGGCGCTCCTAGGGGGAGGGGTACTGTCACGGTTCATGAATTCACTATCTCACTCTCGTACGTTTTACGTGGGCGCATGAGTGAATGTGTGTGTGTGGGTTGATTGAATGAGTTGTGCGTGCGTAAGTTGGGTGTGCTGATTATTGATTACACCTGCTGTGATGATCAGCGTTCCAGCTGCGGTTGATCAGCGCACCCTATTTATTGTCTCTCTGTTTGTCATGTCATTGTCAGAGCGTTGTTGGATGTTGTCCGGTTTGTTTCCTGCCTGCCCTCCTGTTCCTCACCCCGTTGTTCTCCGTGCTCCTTGATCTTCGTGTTTCACCGATTCCTGTGGATGTGTCACCATCACCGTCTTCACCACTTCACCTCACGGGAGATCGCTGCTGTCCACAGAGTCCCTGTGTCGCCAAGTGTCTCTTCCTGGAGGATCTTCGCTGTGTCCAGATCTTCTTGTCACACTCAAAATAAACATCTTTTACTTGCTATTGAATCCGACCATTTCTTGAGTTCCGGACGTAACACACCCTTGCTTACATTTACATTTAGTCATTTAGCAGACGCTTTTATCCAAAGCGACTTACAAATACAAATGAGAGCAATAGAAGCAACTAGAACAGTCAAGGGCAACAGTATGCAAGTGCTGTAACACGTCTCAGTTAATCTAACACAAAACACACAGGACAGAACTTTTTATTTTTTTATAAATTAGACAGACAGAAAATGAATAGGATGTTAAGTGCTATTCTTGTTTGGTCAAGTGGTGCTGGAAGAGACGTGTCTTTAGCTGTTTTTTGAAAATGGCTACAGACTCGGCTGCTCCAATTGAGATAGGCAGGTCATTCCACCAGGTGGGGGCGGTCCAGGAAAAGGTCCGTGAGAGTGATTTCACGCCTCTTTTGTATGGCACCACAAGGCGTCGTTCACTGGCAGAACGTAAGCTCCTGGAGGGAGTGTAAGTCTGAACAAGCGAGTTTAGGTATATTGGTGCAGAGCCAGTGGTTGCTTTGAAGGCGAGCACCAGTGCCTTGAATTTGATGCGAGCAGCTATTGGCAGCCAGTGCAGACTGATGAAGAGAGGCGTGATGTGCGCTCTCTTCGGCTTGTTAAAGACCACCCTCGCCGCTGTGTTCTGTCTGCATTCACGTTTTTAATTAATATTACTCAGTCCTTAAATATATACTTACACTGTAACAATCACACAATAAAATAAAGTGTAACCCAACTTAATTAAAAACAGATTTACAACACTTCTTATTAGTTTAAAACTAGTTTTTTTCACACTTAAGGCCTTTGCACACAGAGTCCGAAATTTTCGCATGCGTTTTTTCGTATTCGTGATCCTAAAAATTCGTCACGCACAGAGACCAATGCGTATTAATGAATGCGTTACGAAAAAAAAAAACGCAAAACAATACAAAATTCTGTCTTCAAGTAGTGAGGATGATTTTTTTTTTGTCCTTTCTTCTTAAAGAGAGAAAAAGAAAGAGGAAATAATGGGTCCATCCACTCCTGCGATCGCTTAGAGAGGACGGAGAGTTCCACCTCCTTATCAAGGAGCTGCGTGATTATCCAGACCGATTCAAAGTTTACTTTAGAATGTCAGTGACTCAGTTTGATGCTTTGCTAGCGATACTGGAGCCACATATTAAAAAGAAGACCACCAATTTCTGTGAATCAGTTGATCCTGAACAGAGACTGGCAGCATGTAAGGGATCCGCATGCGCGCGCGTGGACTTGGTGTGCAATAATTATAGCTGTGATATAATAATATTAGTAGTATTTTTGATACAATAATATTTGTATATATAATTGTAGGTATCTGAGCAGTGGCGATTCATTCACCACCATTGCCAGCAGTTTAGGTTGGGCATCAGATTCAGCACTGTAGATGGGAAAACGGATGCGAAAAACGCAGAAAATCGAACCTGTTCCGAATTTTTTTTGACGGACAAAACTTTCGGAGGCAGTGTGCAAGCGTGATTGACATAACGTGAGGTCGAATTTATTTTTTGACGTACGAAAATTTTGCATGCGAATTTCGGACTCAGTGTGCAAAGGCCTTTACCCTGTAACTTCATAGAATAAAGCCCTATTCAGACGGTAATTGTTTCTCACGTGGAAGTCCGTACAAATAAATGTGCATGCCACCTCAGTGATAAAACTGGTGCATTGGGATGGTGATGATGGCACCTGGGAACGCTCATGTCAATAACATGATTGTCTGCTGTAAATAAAATGTCATATGCTTGGTATAATAAGAATAAATGCATATTTAATTTAGTAATAGGAAAATAATATCCTAATTATTATTTAATTATTTAAATCTGTTTAAAAATAGGAAGATATATAGACGCACATTATAGTTAAAATGGTTTTCTGTCTTAAATAATAAAGGATGTGATTTTATACCACATGGAAATAATCCGAAATAAGTGAATACAGCCTCTTATTTAAATGAGGTAAACATAATGCTGCGTGGTTATTTTAACTTATTACATGGCTCTGTGGAATACTTGATTCAGATTGGTCAATAGCGCATTTCAGCAGTATGTTATTCCCAGATAACAACCGTCAAAATGAATAATACACTGCTCATCCGGGTACTACGAGATATCTTGACTACTTATATTATTAACCTGTCACTCCACTGTCGACTGTCTGGCGCCATCTTGTGACTGAAAAACACTTAACCACAACGGGTTACAATGGAAGACTTCAGCATTAATTTCAACATATATGGTAAAAACAAATCTTTTCAGCAATGGATAAAGTAGCCAAGTAACTCAAAGCAGTTTGGAACTGTTCGCAGAAGCTTTGTGTAAGAGCTAATAAAATATTTAAACTCAAGACAATATTTTGTGTCTAATTTTCTCGAGACAAGTAGCCTCCATTTTGCATCGGGGTCCTGATCACTCTGTCAGGGTTTATTCTGCAATGACAACCAGCTGGATGTACATTATCCCTTATATATATATATAATTGCTGCCGTAATAACGGCCCATTTCAAATGTTTACGTGCTTTTCTTCTTTTTATTTTTTGAGCGGTGATGAAATATATTGCTCTTGTAAATACTTGCCAGCATTTCAGAAATTAAAGTCTAGATCTTTAAAATGCATCCAAATTACAGTGAAGCGCAACCGTACGGTGCTTTGCAGTGGTCAAAAAGGATATAAACAGTGAATTTTGAAGTGAAAAGTGAAGTGGATTTGGACGGCAATTAAATGACCACACAACCTTGGTGTCTGTCAAAAGCAGTAGGTAATTCGGCCAGGGATTTTTTACACGGGTGGTGGGAGAAAAACACTGACATTCTGGATTCAGACAGCAATAAAATCACTGACTAGCTCCTGTCAATGATGAAAATACCTTATGACCCCACGAGAAACAATTACCGTCCGAATAGGGCTTATGAGTATATTTCCCCAGTATTGAAAAATAAAAATTGCAATAGTTTTACTTGGATTAAAACATGGAAGAACAAACTTAATCATATATTGTTAACAAAAAAAAATGAGTGTATAAATGCACAGATATGTACACCGTCATTTGTATAGGTACACAATAATTACCTGAAATTTACTTGCACCAAACTTTGCGGACTGTAATCTAAAGCATTACCAGATGATACTGTAATTCTCTGGTGGCTAATGTTTAGATGAATGAATGTTTAAACATTCAGATGCAGATTCTAATACCAAGCCTCAACAGTACTATTCTAGCTACGATAGCGGGACATTTCTAAATGTGGTGTTTTTCCTGCCTCATGTGTCCAAACTCCCACAAAACCTGTATTTTCAATTGGCCTCGCAGAGGGTTAAAATAACTGAAGCGGAAGGCAGGGCACCCACAGAAGAACGGATCTGCGCGCTGCCTATATCACAGAGCTGCTGCTAATGTGTCACCCAGGCAAATTGCACTGGTTTTGTCCTCCCATTTATATTCTCATAACCCTACTGAATCTTTCCAATGGCTCATTACTGCTCTTTAAAATGAGGCAAAGAGCTACTCCTCAATCCAGTAACAAGAGCCGAAGCTTATTACACGAATGTGCAGTGAATTGAGAGGCCGTCTTATGCTTCTCCCCATGGAGGAGAAAGTTCGTGACTAATCTAAAATAGAGACACATCATTACACTTGAGCAAACGAAAGACGATAATCCCGCATGTTGTTTGCGGGGTCATCTAATTAAATTGCCATGCTTTTGCCCTGAGATACATAATCTTTATGACATTCCTGCTCATCAGGTAATACACAATGAACGACTTTAATGAAATGGTGCAACAAAAGCGCTTTGATTAAGATGAATATTCAAGATCTCTGTTCCAAAACCCAGTGAGCTCCCTCAGAGCATTCTAAGTCAACTCAACTTCATTTTCTAATTTACTTCATTTTTCTTTTGCAAGTTTTTGCATGCAGATTTTTTAAGTAAATTTCACATTTGGAATTAAGTAAACTCTACTTAACTAAGTTAAGTAAAATCAAAGAAAATAAGTCCATTTAACTTGGCCAGTAAAAGGTTGAGTAATTTCTACTTAGTTGAAGTTTCCTTTGCAATACTTTTTACTCAAGCAATATAACATTGATTTAAACAAGACATTTAGGGCCCTATATTAATGATCTGAGCGTATGGTCTGAAGCACATGCCGCAGGTGCTCTTAGGGCGTGTCCGAATCCACTTTTGCTAGTTTAACGACGGAAAAAAACAGTCGGCGCTCCAGGCGCATGGTCCAAAAGGGTCTCTTAAAGCTGCACTATGTAACTTTTGCGTCCATTAGAGGTCGTCTGTTCAAAACAAAGGTGTAGTTTGATGACACCACGTTTGAGCGCAGAATCTTGGGACATGTGGTCTTCACCTCACAGCCGGTGGAAAAGAATCGGGATAGGACTCGGGCAGAAATCATGTTCATGGATGCGATTATTAACGTTACTGTAGTATGAAGCAGTTTTCTCACGATTTACAAATAGTTGGAAACATTTGGGATATTGTAAGTACTCAACTAAACAAATTATATAACACTGGCCTAGTGGTTTTTGGATATTTTACTGATTTCTTTTTACATAGTGCACCTTTAATGAGTAATGGGTGTGTTTTGGGCATAACGTGCAACAAACCAATTAGAGTCTCATCTCCCATTCCCTTTAAAAGCCAGTTGCGCTCGCACCATGGCAGATTCGTTATTTACGTGGAGGAATTTGTGAGCAGAAAGACTGAATGTTTCTCCAGAGAGGAATCCTTTTATTTTTAATATTTGGCATGAGTGTGTGCTCCTGCGCGTCCCTGTGTGTGTAATAATCAGTGTACGCACGTTGTGCACCACCTATAGGCGCTTTTTACTAACACGCCCTTTAAATAACACAAAAAATACTGCGCTATTGACTTTAGACCAGGTTTTAGTTAGTTAATGGTGCAGTCGTTTTCAGTTCCTCAAAATAGCAACACACCAACAATGTGCTTGAACACATCACGTCTTCAGACCAGCACGGCCATGGGAGAACAGATGGCGCGAGTGCATTGGCTATTTAAACAACGTGACGCTGGACGTGAAAATGAAAACTGCGTTGGGCTGAAACTAGCAAAAAACACTTGTGTCGCACCTGGTGTCACATTGTGCCGGGTGTATGATAAAGCCCTTAAAGTGTATGTTTTACTTAGAAACATCTAACAAGCAATCCGAAGCAATCAAAAACCACCTGCTTAAACGACTGGCGTCCTGTTGCTCTGACCCCCATCATCAGCAAATGCTTTGAAAGACTAATCAGAAACCACATCTGCTCTGTTCTCCCCCCCTCACTGGACCCACTGCAGTTTGCATACCGCAAAAACCGCTCCACTGATGATGCCATTTCATCTACAATTCACACTGCTCTCTCCCACCTGGAAAAGAGGAACATGTATGTGAGAATGCTGTTTGTAGACTACAGCTCAGCATTCAACACCATTGTGCCCTCCATACTTGACGGGAAACTCCGGGCTCTAGGCTTAAACAGCTTGTTATGCAGCTGGATCCTGGACTTCCTGTCAAACAGACGCCAGGTGGTCAGAATGGGCAGTAACATCTCCTCATCACTGACTCTCAACACTGGAGCCCCTCAGGGTTGTGTTCTCAGCCCACTCCTGTACTCCTTGTACACACATGACTGTGTGGCAATCCACAGCTCCAACACCATCATCAAGTTTGCTGACGATACGACGGTGGTAGGTCTCATCACTGACAATGATGAAACAGCCTACAGAGAGGAGGTGCACACTCTGACACGGTGGTGTCAGGAGCACAACCTCTCCCTCAACGTCAGCAAGACCAAGGAGCTGGTGGTCGACTTCAGGAGGAATGAGAGAGAACACCGCCCCATCACCATCGATGGAGCACCGGTGGAGAGAGTCAGCAGCTTCAAGTTCCTCGGTGTCCACATCACAGAGGAACTGTCATGGTCCGTCCACTCCGAGGCCGTTGTGAAGAAGGCTCATCAGCGCCTGTCCAGAACAGCTTCTTCCCACAAGCAATTAGACTCCTTAACTCTTGATCCATCAGGATCATAACACACACTGGACAGAATATCACTCAGCACAACCCACTGTAGATACACACACACATTATATACACATTTATTTATCATACAGCATCTATTGCACTTTGGATTTCAATTTGTGAATAATATTGTATACTATACATTGTATATTATTATTATTATTATTATAGCGTAATGTATATTGTTTAGTGTATATTGTTTAAAGTATATGTATATTGTAAGTATGTGTATATTGTTTAAAGCTGTGAGAACTACACTCACATTGTGTAAATTATTTATTGTTTATTGTAGTGTATACTGTGCTGTGAGTAATTGTGTGCGCATCAGATGTGTAATCTGTTGTTGCTTAAATGTTGTACATGTCATGTCATGACTGCTATGTTTGCTCGGACTGCACCTAAGAATTTCACCTACTGTTGCACTTGTGCATATGGTAGAGTGACAAATAAAGTGATTTGATTTGATTTGATTGATTGACAACACAATAGATATTGTGTAGACACCACATCTACATAATAGAAGTAAAGCGGCACCTGAACACAGAGACCTCAATACTTGGTACCAAATACACAATGACAGTAACCTTCAATGGATTGTTTTTGAAAATGAATGTCATTTTGAGTAGAAAATGAACTCTAAATGTCACAAAATGGCAAGTTACTAAACCTAACAACCAAAGCAATGATAAAACTGTGTAAATTTAGCTGAAAACAGCAAAAATGAGAGTAAAACAAGCAGCTGTGAAAAATATGATACACCAGTGTTTTGCCTGATGAGAAGTTTATCTATGCATCACCGTTTTTTTGAATTGCCTTATTAATTATTCAAGCCCCAGTGCATGATGGGAACACCGGTATAAAAAAATTTTGAGTAGTTTTACTAATATAGAATTTATTTTGTTTTATTAATTCTTGCCTGAGCTAACTTTTTCATGTAGAAAATACATTTGTTTTTTCAGTATTATTTACTTCACCACAATTTTTTGTTTTGTTTTTAATCAGTGGTGCTTTATACAAAACAAATGATGCAAACTTCATCAAATATGAGAGATTGAAATCCTGTAAAGCAGCTGTAGCGTGTAGTTGTAGTGTCATTATTCAGCTCAGTTCAGTGTTAATTCAATTCAGTTTAATATCTGTGTAAAGTTAATTTATTATGAAACCTGTTCAATTCAGCAATAAGCAGCTCTACTGAAGACAGCAATGCCGTTTACTGAAATAGAAGCAACACAAATAGCGCTAACTAGGTCTTGGACGCGGCTATGGTGTTCTTCGCAAAACACCACATTTGTTTTGTTTTCCGCTCAAGCTCAAATAAATGATGTAAACTCCAATGCAAGTTAAACTTCTGATGATCCTCTTCGCCACCCGTGAATACCTCCAGCTAATAGAACATATGGAGTGTGATCATCACCTTTGATGCACTACCAGCACTGAGCGAATTCATCCTTCCCCTTTTCCCACTTGAGTCGCACTTTCCTTCTTCTCCTCGCCACGTCTTTGCTTGCTAACAGTCTTGGACTCCCTGCATGGCCTGCATATGCCTCTGCTCACCTGCCCTGTGTCGTCTCATCCTCTACCTTTGGCTTGCACACAGAGGAAGGTGAAGGACGCTTTTAATCTGCTTTCTTTTTTTTTAAAGTGCTTAGGAAAATGTATCACGTAAATAAATACATAGAATTATTATTAATAAAATATAAAATACATATTAATAAATAAATATGAATACATAAACACACTGTATTTATATCTAAACAAAAATATTGTAAATAAATAAATAAAATAAATAATCTACTAGGGGTGTAACGGTACACGTATTCGTATTGAACCGTTTCGGTACAGGGCTTTCGGTACGGTGCACGCGTGTACCGAACGGCTATGAATGTAATCTTTAACAGTTAACAGTCGGCTTGTTGTAAGCGCTGAACATACTTCAATCCGAGTTCCCACACAAACATATTAAGTATTCAGTCCATTTTATCACGAAATTTAAACGATAAATGCCGTTTTAACGCTCTTTAATGTGATGTGACTGATAGACGCGTATCAGTTCAACTTAAAGCGGCAGCGTGCGGCGCGCGAGTCAATGCGATCATAGACGCGTATCAGTTCAACTTAAAGCGGCAGCGTGCGGAGCACGAGTCAATGCGATCATAGACGCGTATCAGTTCAACTTAAAGCGGCAGCGTGCGGCGCGCGAGTCAATGCGATCATAGACGCGTATCAGTTCAACTTAAAGCGGCAGCGTGCGGCGCGCGAGTCAATGCGATCATAGACGCGTATCAGTTCAACTTAAAGCGGCAGCGTGCGGCGCAAGAGTCAATGCGATCATAGACGCGTATCAGTTCAACTTAAAGCGGCAGCGTGCGGCGCAAGAGTCAATGCGATCATAGACGCGTATCAGTTCAACTTAAAGGCCCGGGTATACTTCGGCCGTCCGCGTTCGTGCACCGCCCGCATGACGTAATTTTCGTCATTCGGAGGGCGTGCGGCCGGCCGCACACCCCGTCCGCGCGCAGCCCAAATTTCGAGACCGCGCGGATGGTCCGCGTGCAACAGCGCATGCGCCAGCAGTACAGAAGAGTCCACTAGGTGGCAATACGCACAGTATTGAGCACAGTGTTCAGCCGTCGAAGAAGAGTGTGCAAAGACCGGTTTAAAAACAACACGCTTTAAAAAAGAGAGGATATCCTTCTCCATCGTTTATGATTCTTCAGTATTTCTTCCAAACTTCTTGCAATGGTGGATGCACTACAGTTCTTCTCCGATCATGCCCAGCGAATGTCCCGTTGATAACAGGACTCAGTGCTGCCCCCCAATGTCTGGTAGAGCATAGGGAAAAAATGTACTGCGCATGCGTCGAACGCGATCATCCGCGCGCATCCGTTGTGTAGTATACTTTGAAAGACGCGCGGACAGGGCTGCGCGCGTGACGCGTCCGGGCGCGGTAAGTGAAGTATACCCGGGCCTTAAAGCGGCAGCGTGCGGCGCGCGAGTCAATGCGATCATAGACGCGTATCAGTTCAACTTAAAGCGGCAGCGTGCGGCGCGCGAGTCAATGCGATCATAGACGCGTATCAGTTCAACTTAAAGCGGCAGCGTGCGGCGCGCGAGTCAATGCGATCATAGACGCGTATCAGTTCAACTTAAAGCGGCAGCGCGCAGCGCGCGAGTCAATGCGATCATAGACGCGTATCAGTTCAACTTAAAGCGGCAGCGTGCGGCGCGCGAGTCAATGCGATCATAGACGCGTATCAGTTCAACTTAAAGCGGCAGCGTGCGGCGCGCGAGTCAATGCGATCATAGACGCGTATCAGTTCAACTTAAAGCGGCAGCGTGCGGCGCAAGAGTCAATGCGATCATAGACGCGTATCAGTTCAACTTAAAGCGGCAGTGCGCGGCGCACGAGTCAATGCCATCATAGACGCGTATCAGTTCAACTTGCAGGCAGCGCGCAGCGCGCGAGTCAATGCGATCATCTCTTCCGAAAGAATAAACATAAATTAATACATCTTAAAGTATGTTGAGGATACATTACAACTTACTGAAATGTATCATATGTCGTGTAATCGCTCCATCTGCGTTTACTAGGGGTGACGTGACTGATAGACGCGTAGCCTATCAGTTCAACTTAAAGCGGCAGCGCGCGGCGCGCGAGTCAATGCGATCATCTCTTCCTAAAGAATAAACATAAATTAATACATCTTAAGGTATGTTGAGGATACATTACAACTTACTGAAATGTATCATATGTTGTGTAATCGCTCCATCTGTGTTTCAACCGCAGAAAGACAATAAAACTGCTTGTAAACAATGTCATGCAGAATCACGTTTACTCAGAAGTCATTCAGTGTCCACAGCTGTGAGCTCAATAGAGAAATCAACTCTTTCACTGAATACATGCACTATATTAGCCGTTATATTCATTATATTAGCCGTTATATTCATTATATTAGCCGTTATATATTCATTATATACTACTTAGCCTGTTAGTGATGTCTTGTTTATTTAATGTATGTTTAAATAAACCTGTCATGAAAATTACAGCCACTAAATGATTATATTTCAACAACGAATAAAAATAATTAGATTTAGAAGATCTTCTCATCTGAGCTGTCATTGTCTGTCACTGCTTGTCAAGGTCAAAATATTTGAGCTGACCAATCAAATCAAAGTAGGCGGGATTTATGTTCACAGCGGCTGTTGAGTGTGAATTCCAGCGTGACACTTCAGTTAACAGTCATAAAGTGAGAGATAAGATGAAAGCTAAGCTAAACATTTCATATCTGACAGCTGTTTTAGGACAGATATTTTAAATGACTGACAAAAATAATCAGACAAACTAATAATCTTGCCATTTTTAATTGAAAAAAGGCCTATAATTAACGTGATTCGTGTAAAGTAATAATTAGCAACTGTCAATGTGACGGGACAAGAAACATTAACAAAGCCGTTTTCATCTTAGGCATAATATTAACAATGCATGTGTACATACTGTGAATGAAGTTAAACTTATTTACCTAGCAATCGTAACCTTCAGGAAATTAACTTGTCTGAGAAAACGATTAATAAAACATATAGGCTAGATATCAGTTGACACTATGTTTACTTTCTTCACTGACACAGCCAAAAATGAAAAGACTATCAGTCAGAGCTCAGCTTTAGGAGGGTAGAGACAGGGCAAGATAAGGAGACTGAGGGGAAAAGAAAGAGGGATGGAGACGAGGACAGAACAGGTATTGAAAATAATTCCTGACATGGTTTTAAAGCTATTTCTTATCCATTTTTTTGGCCTTCAAACGTCTTGAAATGCACATATGTAGATCAGAGGAATCAAAATGTTCCCCAAAACCAGCTCAAATTTGACTCCTCTGTGATTATAAAACCCTGCCTAGGGGGTTTATACCCTGCATATATTCATCTCTGACACTTCAGTTTGATGCTGTACTCGTGGTTTGACGTACAGTCTGAATTAAACGGTCGTTTGCTGGTTTGAGTGACACATGCACATTCGTTTAGTGAAGTTCAACAGAGACTCGCTTATGGTAAAGACAAACAGGATTTTGCCATGATTTCACGTTGCTTGCATGATACATTGATTTTTGTGTATTTTTCAATACACAGTTTTCTTTTTTGAATATTTTTCCAGACCTGGAAAATGACAAAATTCCATACTTTTCCAAACTGAATTTGTAACTTGCTAGAAACTAGCCATTTGGAAAATTTGGAGGAAAAACGCTGAAAGAAATCCAGCAAGTACATTAAATATGTTTAAGAATAAAGACGGTATGGGTTTTTTTTTATAGGGTTGTGTGATCTGCAGAGATTTTTCCACCATAATAGTAACAAAAACATTTACATGCAATTATCTAATGATATTAAATGTATTTAAATGTGGAAAAGTGCATATGATTAAATTAGGATTAAAAATATCATAAATTCCCATGTTTAATTTTAAGCACATTTTTTGTTTTATCCTGCAAAGTAATAATAATAATAATAAAAATAAAAAAAATCTGTGCTGGGCTGTCATTTAATGCCCAATCGATCCTGGATAAAAAGCAGGTGAGAACTAACCAATTTATACCATGTTCTGTTTATCAAAATCAAACTTCAAGCAGATGGAGAAACATCTTGAAAACTGGGATTGACAGGTGAAAAATAAGCGCAGAAAAACCGTATGACAAATTTTTGCATGAATCTGAAAATAACAACACTTCTCTCATTAGTTTAGATGAGAATTTGTAGCGAGGATTCATAATTTCATCTGGCATCAAAGCATCACTCAAATGTGTTTGCTCAAGTCTGTGCTTTCGTGTTTGTCTGAACAAATCCTCCGTGCAAAGACGTCTTGGGAGTCGTCTCACTGTTCTCACAATTGTTTTCATTGGTATTCAGGAAGGAAAAAAACCCACAGAGGTTGTGTTGATATAACGAGGAGGACAATAGTGCCCCATTTAACACCATCATGACTTTGCTTGCTCGGAAACCTTTCTCTTTCAAGAAGGTCAAATGCCCTTTGTGTCCTTTTGCATATAGGCCACCCACATAACATGGGCGTAAATTTGATCTAACAGTTGGGGGGGGACACAAATAATACATCCAAAATTGTACTTGTAAGGATATGTCATTTTTCTTTTCTGTGTCATTTTATCTGGCCAACAACACAAAGCAACAATTGTTTAAATACGTATAAGTGATCATAGGTTTTACAATATTAGCCTAATATCAGTTCACACATAGGCTTATCACCCTGTTGTAGTGGGTGATTTACAACAAGCTACCAAAACAACAATCGCTGAAATATCGGACTTATAGAAAAATACATTGGTTATCATCATTTTTTGTCATTGCTAATTTATTAATAACTCAGCATCGTCTGTTTTAAAGAGGAATCACTTCATCTGATGTGTACAGGGAATTCAATAGCCTTAACAACTACTTACTGGAGTTCAACAGCTACTGAAGAACTGTGTTCTCTCCCACCGGACTTGTGTGTGTCTGAGTGGGGTGCGGGTCAGACCAAACCACTATGGGGGCATGAGAGGGGGCGACTCGAAATGTTTTTAAACTTAAAGGGTTAGTTCACCCAAAAATGAAAATTCTGTCAGTAATTACTCACCCTCATGTTGTTCCAACCATGTAAGACCTTCGTTCATCTTCGGAACATAATTTAGTATATTTTTGATGAAATCTGAGAGCTGTCTCACTCCTCCATAGGCTTTCAGAGGGAATGAAACTTGATGGCCCAGAATAGTAAGTAAAAACGTCATTTAAGGAGTCCAAATGACTACAGTGGCTCTGTATTAAGTCTATCATGCGACGAAAATACTTTTTGAGTGGAAAAACAACAAAAATAACGACTTTATCACACTAGTATTGTTGTTCAATTTGAGTCTCTGACGAGAGTTCGCGGGAGTGCCACGACGCATGCGCGAGAACTGAGATTAACCCTACTCCGAAAGAGTGAGCAGCCAGTCAAGTAGTAGTACAAGAAGAATCTCAGTTCTCGCGCATGCGTCGTGGCACTCAAATTGAACAACAATAATAGTGAGATAAAGTCGTTATTTTTGTTGTTTTTCCACTCAAAAAGTATTTTCGTCGCATGATAGACTTAATACAGAGCCACTGTAGTCATTTGGACTCCTTAAATGACGTTTTTACTTACTATTCTGGGCCATCAAGTTTCAGTCCCTCTGAAAGCCTATGGAGGAGTGAGACAGCTCTCAGATTTCATCAAAAATATACTAAATTATGTTCCGAAGATGAACGAAGGTCTTACATGGTTGGAACAACATGAGGGTGAGTAATTACTGACAGAATTTTCATTTTTGGGTGAACTAACCCTTTAAAGCACACTTTGCCCCGTTTGTGTTTGTACTGTTTTACTACTTACACAATTATTTTAAGTATATATAATGATATTATTTACAATACACAATGTGTATTTTAATGACATTTTTAGGGGGGGGGGGACAACCCTCAGATGAGGACTGTATTTAATTTAATTCATAGACAGGAGAAAATACCAGTATTTGACACATATTCAATAAAGTATCAGGGTTATAATAGTTCACTAAAACAATTAAAAAAAATTATTACTTGAAATTAAATAAATGTTAACTGAAAAAAAAAAAAAACTTATTTGTTATGGCCTATTAATTATATTATTATAACCTGATATGGCCTATTAACTAAAATAGAAATCCAAAGTTACAAAAACTATATAGATGTTTTTAAAAAACAAACAAAAAAATGAATTGAGCTCTCTTTCGTGTATTTTTAATGTCAAAAACAAAATGATGTCAAAATTAAATGGAGCTTAAATGCTTAATGTATTACAATTTAACTAAACTCATTAGATTTTAGGAGACTAAATCTACAGTAGATTTAATCGACTTATGATATTTAGTCGACTAAAACTAAAAACAATTCAGGTGACTAAAATATGACTAAAACTAAATGGCATTTTAGTCAAAAGACTACGACTATGACTACGGCCGGGAGCAGCAGCTCATTTACATTTAAAGGAACACACAAAAACGGTGCGTTTTTGCTCACCCTCAAAAAGTGACAATTTTAACATGCTATAAAAATAATCAGTGGGGTTTATTGTGCAAAAATTTCACATACACACTCTGGGGACATCAGAGACTTATTTATGTCTTGTAAAAAAAAAAAAAAGGGCATTATAGGAGCCCTCATCATTAGAGGACACAGATGAAGAAGTGCTCAAAAACTGGAGATATTCTTCAATGAGAATACAGGGCCAAATTGGCTGCGAGTGAGTTCATTTCAACAGCCCCATTCTAGCCAGCTTCAGCTACACACCACCTGTGTATGTCTGTTCTTTTTATGCAAGCTGAGAGACAAAACAGAAATTGTGAGCTCATCCATTACAGATCTCACTACCCTGTGACCTTGAAACAAGCTAATGTGCTGTACCTACCACAAATATGCAAATCATGGACTCATCTCATATTAGTCTGCTTACCTTACCTTAGACTTTTTTTATATCAATATAAAAGACACTTCAGCTGAGTGCAGGGTTTGGGTTAGAGTTCCCAGAACTACACTGAGCTGCATTTCGGTTCATAAACTAAAAATGTTGTATTTATCTTTTTGAATTTTTGTGCACCATGCTTCAGTAAACATACGCCTTAGAGATAAAAAACAGACTGATTTATATCATCACAAAATCAATCCGAAGATGTTGGAACTGAAGCTGGATATCATATTTAGTCATATACGATTGCTTTTCACAAAAAACAATGCTGATGGATATCTTGTCTTCGCTGAGTCGCAAATGTAGCAATAACTAAAATAGTTATTGCTTTTCATTTCAACAAACCTACATGCTATCAAAATGATTTCCCTCTTCGGAAGTGGTGCTTTAAAAGGAGTCTACATGCAAGTTAGACTTAGCTAGCATAACCAGCAAAATTAGAATTGTTTGCATGGAATAAGCAAGAATAAACCTGTAGTCTAAGCTGTTTTTTGTTTCAGCAGCAATGCTCCTCTAAATGCAAGTATATCAAATAAAACATCTTTCCTCCCTAGACTATAATGACCTTCATTTGTCTTCTGCATGTAGTGGTTTAATAAGAATAATGCTTTGTGTACCTCAGAGAGGGAGCTCAGAGGAAAACCTCAGGTTTCGAATTGCGCTGGACACTAACGCGTCACATGTCTCCTCTCGCGTTGCATCTGATCGATGCATCCGATCGATACCACGGAAGACGATGAGGCCATTTACAGAGACACATACCTCCAGCAGCAGTCATCAACCACATAAATAGATGTAGCGCTGATACACTACAGGATGGCAAATGCAAAATCGAATGGAGCGCTGTCCTGTTCGTGAAATGCTAATGAGTGACCTAAAACCGGAACGAGACCAAGCGTGAAGTATGTTAGGATGCTTAAAAACAAGCACGCAGATGTCAAGCGAGATATGTGAGAGCGCTACCATAGGCGCTCTTTGAATTTTTAGCAGAGACGAGGCAGTAACAAGCTTCGGAGGCTCAGGGTTTAAGAGGAATAGGGCCACACTTGATGACAGAAATAGACAGGGCGCTACAGTTTGTGTAGGCAGACTTTAGCTGAGCGCGGCAAGATTTAACAAAGCTGAGACAAAGCATTACAGTAAAGGCATACCGAGGCCCCATCTGTTCAGAAAGCTCTCAGACCCATTCTCAAGAACACTAGGCTGAAATTGTAGACCACTCAGCATGCAACCATAGGATGTAAGGGAAAAGGAGCGCAGCAAACAATTCAATATCTTAAGTGCACTTTTGAGTGCCACGACACCAGCATGTTTATGTTGTGCCATGTAGATGCACAGGGGTGAACTGCTCGGGAAAACAAGGAAAGCCAGTGATTGATTCATTAAAACTTGGCTGAAGGCTTTAGAATTAATTGAATTGCAGGTTAAGCGGGAACTGAACAGCCGACTCAAACTCCAATTTACGCTGTGTTTCTAATCAGAAAAAAAATAAGCACCTTACCTTGGTCTATTTGTTCAGTTATTTAAGCCTGCAGTAATTAGTGTCAGGACAAAGTACTAAAGGTTAATGAGCATTTGATAAGGCGCCATTTTATTAACCAAAACACCCTTTTTTTCCACTTCAATCTGACACTTTTTCTGACTCCGCAGATGGTCTGAGAAATGTGATACAAATACCGTTACTGGTTTTTGCCACGTTTTTGAATACCCCAAGCTGAGATAGATTTGGCCATGTGCGACGGTAATCATTTTTGGCTCACAAATATGAAGGCGATCGACTGCACTGTAAATCACGACAAAGGCCTGACTATCGACACTTGATTTAGTGAGGACAAAACAAAAGCCTCTGCTCTATTTTTCCATTGCTCTCTGGGCTGCACGTCTTCAAATCAATATCCATCAACGATTTTGAAATTACACCCAGATTAAATCCCAATTTTATCACTGGGAGTCACATCTGCTGAGTTTCATTTAATTACATCAGCCTAGAAAAGGGGAATCAAAGTTGTTTGTCAGCCGTTATTTACCCAGCCCGAAACATCAACCAAATCCCTAACAAACGTGAAGCTAGTTTCTTAAAAGGTTTCCTCATCCACACATTACATGATGTAAAGATTTCACTTTTATAAGACTTACCTTGTACAATGAGGTGCACTTTTGTCGATTCCGGTTTCTTGTTCGTGAGGATAGAACATACATACGGCCCCTCGTCGTATAAGTTCACGTTTAGGATTTTTATACTGTATTCGGTGACTGCTGTGTTTAGTAGGACCACCCGGGGGTCCAACGACCATTTTTCATTCCCTGTGAAGAGGATAGTGGTTCGGTTGAGCCATGCCACCCGTGATACTTTGTTGTCCACATTGCACCTGTTGAACGACACAAGCAGAAGAAAAAACATGATAATTTGATATATACATTTAAAAAAATTAAATCCTCAATGGTGCAGAGGGCTAGAAGGCATCGACAGTTTGAAATTATTCGGATACATTTTGAGGACATGTCCAATTATCACAGACTGCACCTTCTTTAACCCTTACTGCACACCCCCCATTTTGGCAAGTGGGGCCTCAACAAAACATTTACCTCAAATAAAAAAGTTGCTGCTCATAAGTCATTCTGAATAGACACATAACCAATATATATTTACAAATCCAACACTTGAAGTTTACAGTTCAAGACTCAGAATTACTCAGACTGTTATTAATATGGAGATATATAAGCTCAAACATAAAACATAAATATATTCTTAATATTTTAGTTAAGTATAAAAAATATTATGTATATGTGGTATGACAACTTATAACCACAATTAAAGTAAATCCACAAGTCTGCTCATGCTTCATTTCAAATCTGAGAATTATATCTCTAAAACTATAAATTTTATGAAGGATGCTAATACAATATTTAATTGCCCTGTAAACACAGATTTGTCGTCTATTGTCTAATGTCTGAACTGCTCCATTCACGTTTCTTTTGTTCTCACTCGACAAGCTTTTCACACCTCTGCTGGTATGAGAGTTAAGGTCTTTGCACACTGAGTCCAAAATTTTTGTATGCGGTTTTTCGTATTCGTCATCCGGAGGCTCTGGATTGTCTAAACCCTTCACAAAATGTTTGCTACTGATGCGAAAATCACAGAAAATCTGACCCGATCCCAAAAAATGTATGACGGTCGAAAGTTCCGGAGACAGTGTGTAAACATGATTGACGTATTTATTTTTAATGCACAAAAATTCAGACGAAAAGGACCTTTAATCTTCATTATTCTTTTGTTTTTATTCAGGTATTATTAGCCTTTATAAGTTTCCTACGCCCCATGAAGCCTTGCGTCAAAAGTTGGATCGTCTTCCGAAGTAAACAAGTGGGACTTTATGCATTTCCATCGTAGTTTATGCACACGTTTTCACATCGGATATAAACTGTATCCGACTCAAACGAGCACATACGTTTTTTATGTGCATTTATAGAATTAATGTGCATCTTGGCATTTCCATTCAGCATTTTTTGATGCGATATCCCAAAATGCGCATAAAAATAGGTGGATGGAAACATAGCTTATTGACATTCAACAGTTGACAGTCATTCAAGCTATACAAATTTGCTAATGATGTGGGAACACAACCTCAACAAACTTTCAAAAGGGAGAAACAACAGTAACGTTACCGTTACCCTCCGTGGTAGTTGGTTGGGAGGATGACGTGAAGAAGTGGCCTCGTATCACGCACGGTAGCATTTTTAGCATTTTTCTAGATTCAGTAGCCTGTGGTAAGGAGATGAGCAATTTGAAAAGCTCAGGCGTATCAGTATCTGTCGGAAACGATCTAAAAGCGGACATTGAGCCGAGCCTGAGCCTACACATATCCCATCACAAGGCATGGGTGCTAGCATCAGTGCAGGTGAAGTACAGACCGCGGGTTGTTCATGTATTAGGGCCAGGACACTGTCGTAGTCATGCAGCAGCTTTTGTGGAAGGTCAGTAAAGTAAGGACAATTAAGGGAACGAAATTTGTATTGTGATATTATTAATTAACTAATAAATGTACTAAACTGAAATGTTTAGTGTGTGTCATTCATGTTGCAAATGTTGCTTCACAGTAACCTTCACTTAACTCTTGTGGCACCATCTGATTAAAAAAAAGTAATAATGATCATTTTGAAACCTTGCCAATGATCCGATAAACACTTAGCCTCTTCACTAACTAGCACACAAAATACCATTGGTATACTACTTCCACCGTCTCACCGGAAGTTGTACCCACGTTCTTTTTTACAGTAGCGCCCCCCGGAAACAGGTGGATATGGCTCGCCCAATTGACGCAAATCCGGAACAGGAAGAGTTCAGTGGGAAATTAATAGAAATGGTGAGAATAAATCAATATTTCTCCAAATATGCACACTTTTGGACTAAAAGCCCAAGTGGGCACCGTTCAGTGAAGCTATGTGAACACAAACCAGAGCAGACGTGACTGAATTCATATGCGTGTTGATATTCTATTTAAAATTTTAAAAACGTATGGATCTTTTGCACTACTGACCATTATTTTGCACTCCTGTCACTGCAACTTATGATAAACAGTGGTCAAACATCGAAGCTGGAGTCTTTAATCTTTCTAATGAAACTCAGTTTGTCCAGATAAAGTAAGAGTGTGATGTTTCTTTTTAAGAAGAGTCTTTTTAGACAGTAGTAAAAAGGCAAGCTAACTTCTACTTGAAGAAAAAGAGAAAGAAAAGAATGATTTATATTCTAGACGCAGCCCTGGAGTCCTAACCCAGGGACCAACCTTCAATTCAACAGACTTTACTGGAGAAAATATGATAATGCCCATAATATCACTTCCGCTTCCTTCCTTGAAATGCAAAAGAAAAAGCATGCGACAAGGCAACAGGTAATATAAACAGACCTATTTCTATTACAGATCTCGAAAACCAGTCGGAAAAAGACTTTTCATCTTATCCTTTTCAAATAGCCGTGATGAAAAATTAGAGCAATTCTGGGCAATAGCCACCTTCCAGTTCAGAAAAATCTGGATATGACATTACATTTGTCTCCTTCCCAGGAAAGGACATTTCTTAAAACTGCAGAAAAAGACCTAAAGGCATTCGCTATACTTATCTTTTTTATCCTTTTCTAAACTTTTGAGTGACGGCTCTAAAGGTTAGGACTAATTGAAAGTCAGAGCTACATATTAAAAAACTGAGGGCATAATTGCATGCGCAGAGATGTGCTTTCTCCAAAGAAACACTGGTCTTAAGGTTTTATTTGTCATGTGCTATCTGGCATTTGGTTTATTCGTCAATAGTTATTTGATACAACAATGGCACAGAATGTGCTGCGTTGACACCGTTTTCATCAATGACACTCAACAAGGTGCATTGAGAATTTTTGAAATGCCATTGCCAAAGCGTTCGCGTCAGCATGCCAAAACACTGCAGTAATTCATATTAGTCTTTAAGAGGGCTTCACGCTCAAGGTCAAAATCAGTAAATGGATTATCAGACCCTTTACTGGTGAATTTCCCGGCTCCGAAAATTAGTCAACAAGAGAGCACTATTTTGGCAAATCTGGAGGGCAACAATTGCAAGTGTGAAGTGAATGCTTTCTCAGGATATTCTTCAAAGGGAAAAGCTCATTCAGACTCTGTTAATCTATGCAGAGTGCTGGAGCGCAAGAGAGCTTGCAGAGGATTTGAACCATTGAAAACCACAAGATTAAGCTCCGGTCTATAATCATGCACGCTCTGCAGTTTTTGCTTGGGAATCACTGTGTACATTCAAACAATAGAATGCTTTTTTTTTTTTTAAGTTTCGGTCTAAAAATAACCTCATGGTCGCTCTATGTTTGGCCTCAACGCCTTAAAACCTTTTTACCGTCTTGGTGCTGTGGGTATAATTTCCCTCAACTTGATGCTTGCTTTCCCCTACACACCAAAAAATTCTTATAACTACCAGAAAAACGTCCCGCAGATGTTATTACGCACATTAAATCTGTATGCAGCACACTCCGTCTTCCAAACCGCGCTGTTCATCATGTCCCAATATGTGTCTAGTTGATAAGTGTATGGATTTATACCCTTATTCTGGCTGAAAGCGACCAACTGATCCTGAAACAGCAACATAATGACATTAGCATGATGGAGGAAAACATGGAGGCCGTGCCAAAAGTTAATTTTCTGTTCAAAAGTTACATTTTAAATGGCTTATTGGTGAAAGGCTTGCACCGTGAATAGGAAGGTCATGGTTTCAATCCCACCGTGGGCACCTTCTCTGGCCGTTCTGAGCAGGACGGTTAACACCTCATCTGCTCCAGGGGTGCTGTGGGACAGATGATTGCGTGCTCTGAATTTCTGCATCTGCCTGTGACAGATTAGATTAGCAATTTGCAAGATAACGAGTTTGCATATGGCTGGTTGAAAGGGTGCAAAGTCCTACAAAATAAGGCAAAAATGAGCTCAAGTGTTGGAGGTGACTAGACATTTCTAAAACAATTCAAATAGGTCCTGGAGTTGATCTGAATTCTCAAATACACAAATATTTATGTTTATGCAATAGCAGGTCAAACAGAACACCGCAATGTCATCACACAGTGTATCAAACAGCATGCATACATTTATAATGATCCGTTTCAAACAGCCGCCGCACACATTTACATATGCATATCAACCAATGGATCCATTATAAATGCAATATGCTAAAAAGATCGCCCTCACTGTGCTTGAATTGACTGTCACTTAAATTTAAAGCTGAAGGGAAAGCATATAGATTTTCCCACTCGGTGCTAAAAAGTAAGAGGTGCTTCTTGGAAGGAAGAGCCTCCATTATCCAGCATTGACAGGGTGAGATCAAGCCTCATTCAGTGAACTAATGACTCTGTCACACCAGTCCCTTGCACTTCAGCCTAATGGACTGTCAGCCACATCGGTGCGAGATTGTTTATATGAAGAAATATCTTCTCAACTCAAGCATGTTCTAAAATACATAGATTGATTACCAATATTTTCCACAACAATCTTACTCAGAGAGACTATTTTGTCTGAATAAAGCTTATTTATGTATTGGAGGAATGTATTCTTTAAATAGACTTGAATGCTTATCATGATGCGTCACATGGATATGATGTAATAAAAAAAAGAATCTGATTGGTCCGACTGATTAAGCCAACGTTTCTTGGCAAAAAAAACAACAACATATGTGACTTTGTTGAGCACAAAACCAGTCATAAGTCGACCGGGTACGTTAGATGCAATAGCCAACAATATGGGTGAAAATTATCCAATTTTTCTTTATGCCAAAAATCATGTTCCATGAAGATATTTTGTAAATGTCCTACCGTAAATATATAACAAATGTATTATTAGTAGTAATATGCATTGCTATGAACTTCATTTGGACAACTTTAAAGGTGATTTTCTCAATATTTAGATTTTTTCGCATCCTCAGATTTCAGTTTTCATCAATGAAAAGCTTATTTATTCAGCTTTCATAAGATCTATAAATTTCAATTAAAAAATTATTCAATTGACACTTATGACTGGTTTTGTGGTCCAGGGTCACATATATATTAAGTATATAAATTGTACAAATAAATAATTGTATATGACCCACTAGACGTAACATTAAATAACTATTCCATGTGAGTGTATTGGATTTTAAACATGTTTTTACAAAAGGTACTATTCATTTCTGTGTTTTCATTAGGAGTTTTTCTGAACATTTTCTAACAGACACTTAATTACCATATTTACATAATCTAGATCCTAAACATTGTAAAAACATCTGTTAAATGTCATTCGAACAAAAAAAGAAAGAAAATAAAGTCCCATCAGGTTTGCTGGTCTTAGTTTGTATTCCCAGCCTTGTCACAGTGATATGTTTCGGTGGTTTTAGAAGGGAAAACCAGTTAGATGACTAGCCAAACCACCTGAGCGCACGTGTATGTGTGTGTGCGTGTGTGCTTTAAGGATGAAGTCTGTTTGATAAATTCTTGATCTAGGATTGAGGATTTAACAATCTTAACTCTCTTACTAAATCAATAAAATAAATGACCTAAATAGGGGTTACACCTGTGACAAACACAGGGCACAACAATTTTTATCGTTTTGGCGATGAGAACAAGAGGCCATTTCATAAAATGACACCTGCCATATTTTTCATATCGCTGCTGTGCCTTTTTAAGATATGAGTAGGTCTGTGCTGTGGGGATTCGGTGCTTGCAGATCATTGTCAGCAGACGGCCATGTGGTCTCAGGGTGAGATTAATGACAGGCAGGCTTTATGTGATGGGAGACTGATGAAGGCCATTACACCAGGGGCAATGAATGGTGGCCACTCTGTTTGGGCTTTCAGATAGAGGGGAAACAGGAATGATTTCCCCAACCAGACACAGACAGCAGTGTCGAGAGTTACGTATCGGGATTAGCAGAATGTGGGACATTTAAAAAGTCACAAATATTGTCACAGAGATAACCATATGTTAAAGGGATAGCCATTAATTACCCTCATGTCGTTCCAAACCCATAAGACTTGTGTTCATCTTTGGAACACAAATATCGATCGTTTTATATGATGAACAGGTTGACATTAGGCTTTTATTCACAAACATTGATCAGCGAACATAAACAGAAGCTAAATCAAACCTGTTTGTCACACACGAGAGCGAACCTCATTGGTTCTTGAGGACCATTACATTTGTTATAATATTTCACAATAAGCAAATCATTTAAAATGTATTATTTACAATTATTCTAAGACTTGGAGTAGAACTTGAATTGACTCATGTCAGGGAAGGCCATAGTATATTTTTGCTCAGCAAGATGTCATTTTTACTGAGAATGATTCTTGACATGGTTTCTAACCAGGATGTTCTCTATTTTCTGCGGATGCTTCAAAAATGTTCCCACCGCAAAAGCAAAAGCAAAAGCATTTGCTTTTCTGTACACCATTCAAGTCTCCTGAGTGAGCCGTGGCCCTCGTTTGAATTGAAATAACAGTACAATAGTACGGGGCGCCACTTGTGATTGCCACTTTTGTCACTGCTTTCAAGGTGGATGCACTAACATTCTATTTGTGTCAGTCCTCAGAGGATTCGTCTGAAGGCCTCAGCCCACCTCTATAGCTAACTAGTCATGTGGATGAATGGCCTGCAGAAGTATGAAGAGAAACTGCCATTTTTGGCCCATCACTCAAAAACACGAGAGACAGACAAGCCCGATAAATGCAGCCGTTTGCTTTGTCCCAGCAGTATCTCCACATCGCAGACCAGAAGCTTCAGCAGACACATGCTGGTAAATGTGGCACTGGGAATAAAAATAGTACAGAATAAAAAAATAAAAATAAAAACATACTGACAATAATTTATCTACATATTTACAATGAAAATGTAACAAATGTACCGTTTACACAAAGTTTATCACTTCATTCATTCCTTGGGAATCAAATCCATGACCTTGATTGCTAGCGCTTTCTCCACTGTTTGAGCTACAGAAATGCACTTCATTTCCACCATCATTCTGAAATAAAATAAATTCATACGCAACAAACTGAGATGCTCTGTGTATTCTGTAGTGGTGGGCCGTTATCGGCGTTAACGTTAGACTCTTATCGGGCGATAAAAAAAATATCGCCGTTAATCTATTCTCAAAGTTGGGTTGGGAGCTGGGTCTATACTACACAAGCTATGATGACTTTCACCTTGATATTTTAGCGCGGATGTACACCTAGCCGAATTGCACTGTAGGGGCGAGAGAACGAGTCTTCGAACCTGTGTGTATGCCTACTAGTGTTGTCAAAAATATCCATATTTTGCTATCGATACTGAAATATCTGAAACGATTCAATACTGATTTTCTACAGTATGGATATCAGCTGTGCTCTCCTCTCCGACCGACAGCGAGTGACACGCACCGCCTCCTCTCATTCAGTCCGTTTAATCCTCTGAACATTGTGAACGCGTGTTCTGCTGGACTTTTGTTAGTATTGGTGTGACCGGTCTGAATTACGCGCGGGGTTGCACATAATGCTAATTCTACTAATTCCCGCAGATTTCACGCTCGCATCTGAAGCGCACACACACATACCGTAATAAAGCCGCCTTTGACATACATGTGCAAAAATGAGCTCCTTTTTCCAGCTTATTAATGGTCAAATACACTCAAAAATGTCTCAATGCCCATCTTGGTGAGTTTTAACGTAAACACAGTCGTAACCAGCTCACAGGAACAGTGTTTGGGATCCATGTGTGCGTCAGGTCTTAAAGGGACAGAAGTTATTTATTATTCAAACTACAAAAAGACAAACGATCACTTACGAGCACACATATTCTGAATGCCTTCGGCATAATTCAAATGAGCCATTTTAATCTAGATTAATCCCAAGATTACAGTGAGATTAATCGAGATTAAAAAAATTAATCTATGCCCACCACTAATGTATATACTGTATATTTATATAGTTAGTGTGTGTGTGTGTGTGTGTGTGTGTGTGTGTGTGTGTGTGTGTGTGTGTGTGTGTGTGTGTGTGTGTGTGTGTGTGTGTGTGTGTGTGTGTGTGAAACCCTGAGAAGTCTAACCCCCAGATTAAGGCTGATTGATCTGTGGTTGAAATATGTATACAACCTCAAGCAGCATCGCATCCGGTGTAGACACGTGTAAGATTATATACGAGACAGACTGTCATTTTGGTACAAATGTTCTTGATAAACCTTGAAGGACATACTGCCAAGCGGGAGTGTCTCTATGTATGACGCACTGAATGCCACATTACAACAGAACACAGAGCAAATGCACCATAAAAGGATAAAACTGTAGAAAGACATGAAGGAGAAAACTAGATGTTGAATATGCCTTAGAGGAAGGTCATCGCTGAAAATGCACCAAGTGAACAACATCTCTTAAACAAGGCATATACCAGACAAAATCCTTCAGTCGGAAGGGTTTACGAAAGGATGAAGTTGGTCAGAGAACCGTACTGTAATACTGTTCAGGAACACAACGTAGAATCGTTTATATAAAAACAAGCTTAATTTAACTGAGACTTTTTTCTCCCAACAAGCAAGCTATGTGTGAATTTACATTTTTTTTTGAAAATGCACCTTGACCACCCACCCCCCCTCCCCTTTTTTAAAGAAATAGCCAACAGCACTTTCACACACTTGCAATTTTTTTATACACACAAAAATATCAGCATGAGGTGCTGCAGGTCACCGCCACCAGAGAAGAGTTGGCAAGGTCTCATTTAAAGATGAAAAGAAGAAATTTCCCCTCCGGAAACATCAGGCAGCTGGACTCAAAACAAAGGATTCTGGTCTTAGAACCTGAGGGTGTTTAGCCAGCACTCCCTAAACTCTGCAGTATTCAGTAATAGAGAGCTGCATGGAATTGACAATCCACAGAATTTCCCCAGAGACAGATATCCAGGATGATCCTCTCTTTATCTGGACTCTTGTCTGTAGATATCTATTTATAGTTCCCGTGGTAATAGTCGGATGGGAGGTTTAATCGGTGCATGCTCATTTTCAGCCTCCATGACGTTCTACAATATTTTAACCAAACCACACAGCATGGCCATTGACTTTTAGACAGTATAAATGGTTTTAATCAAATTCCTGGTCTATTCTGGCTGAGAATTTAATTTTCTCTGTTTGTGACGATCTTGAGGACCAGTGCACATGAACTCGGAGAGGCAGGGATGAACTTTTATTTCTTCTCCAAACTTAGTGCACTTTTGGTTGGTTTTTACATCTATGAAAGTTGCACTCTGGAACATGCACGAGCTGACTGGTTCATTTGTCTTAAGAATACGATTCGACAGAATCTCATAAAGATGCTCTACAAATACCCAAGGCTGCTCACTTTCATGGTACGAATACAACTGAGGAAAGATTGAGAGCTTTTTATATAGTGTTTAACAGTGAAGACATACTAGTAAAACTGTTACAGACGGACAGACAGACGATAGATAGATGGATGATGGACAGACGGATGGATGGATGGATGGATGGATGACAGAAAATGGATGGATGGATGGATGGATGGATGGATGGATGGATGGATGGATGGATGGATGGATGGATGGATGGATGGATGGATGGATGGATGGATGGATGGATGGATGGATGGATGGATGGATGGATGGATGGATGGATAGATAGATAGATAGATAGATAGATGACAGAAAATAGATAGATAGATAGATGGATAACGGTACACGTATTCGTATTGAACCGCTAACACCCCTAATAGACAGACAGACAGACAGACAGACAGACAGACAGACAGACAGACAGACAGACAGACAGACAGACAGACAGACAGACAGACAGACAGACAGACAGACAGACAGACAGATAGATAGATAGATAGATAGATAGATAGATAGATAGATAGATAGATAGATAGATAGATAGATAGATAGATAGATAGATAGATAGATAGATAGATAGATAGATAGATAGATAGATAGATAGATAGATAGATAGATAGATAGATAGATAGATAGATAGATAGATAGATTTATGGGTGTTGATTTCTTTCCCTCTGTTGAGATTTTTCTATCATTGTGTACTTCAGAAATTTGCATCTTTCCCAACCATTTCTTGCGGGCACTGTGCGGTTCTCTGTCTCCAATTGACAGCTCAAAATGTCTTCCAGATACGCATGACTGGGGCAGAATGACTGCCGGCAAGGCCAATGAAAAGAAACAAGTCCCCACAGCGTGCGAGTGAGAATGTAGATAACTGATAAAGCCAAGATACACCTACTGCCTACCATCAGCCTGATTCCATTCTGCTTTATCTAGCTGCAATGATACGATTCTGATACCTGATAATGCTGTTGGTGCAGCAGCTCTCTGGGCTTAACAGTTTTTTCTCTTTAGAAAAGATAAAGTGAAAGGAAAGAACATGGAAAGAGAGAGAGAGAATGCAAGAAAGAAGGAGAAAAAAACTCAGCTGTGTGGAATGGGAGTTCATATGAGGTGAATTATTCTAATACTACAGAAGAGCAAATATGCTTACCATTTGCACAACTAACATTTGCACTAGGTGAATTTAACTCTGATGTGAGAAAGTAGGATAGACAGAAATGTAAAGTGTTTTACAAGCTCTAATGAAATCCTGTGAGAAACTTGCAGCAAGTCAATATTACTCCAGCAAAAACATTTTTTCTTGTCCTTTTTGTTTCAGTACAGTACAGAATGATCCATAAAGGGATAGAGCAACCATTGTCTACCATAGTATTTTTTCCCCTACTATGGTAGTCAATGGTTGTTCTATCTGCTTTGTTACAAACATTCTTCTAAATATCTTCTTTTGTGTTCAGCAGAACAAAGAAACTCATACAGGTTTGGAACAACTTAAAGGTGAGTAAATGATGACAGAATTTTCATTTTTGGGTGAACTAACTCTTTAAATCTAGACCAAACTGGGTAATCGGCACATCAACAAAATATTATGGCTGGGTAAAAAAATATTGATTTCTCGATTTTAATCGATTCTCATTTTTACGAAACGATATCGATACTTAAATCCCAAGAATCGATTAGTCATCCTGTTTTCAGATGATGAATGAAAGGAACATTGTAGCGCGCCTCCCATCCAATAAATCGAGGAGCCCACATGGACTGATCTTCTCTTCCGCCTTAATACCAGTTACAGCGCGAAATAAACATGAATGAGCATCTGAAAGTGTGCTAAAAGATACAGGACAACTTACCAAAATCAGTATCAAGTCACATGGAATCGCTAAATCAGTGTTTCAACCGTCAGTAAAACAGCTTGTAAACAACATCACGTCACATTTACCTCAGAAAAAAACATATCCAGTGTCCATAAACTCATTAGTAAGCCAGATAAATTAACTCCAGAGAGGAGCATTTCGATAAATATATGCACTAGGGCTGTCAAAATGGCTGAAAAGCTAAATTCGAAATTCTTTCTTAAATATTATATTCGAATTCTAAAGGCAATACTTAATGCTAGAGGGAAAAAGTACTGTATTTTCTCCTATGCCCACACGAGGGTGCAAGCGAGCACAACAAGCAAATGCAAACCAAATCAAGCATTGCGTCTTTTATTGAAATGAACTGACATTCACTTTTTACAGTGCGTTAACTTCTCAAAAAAAATTTATTAAATAAAATATAATTTCATTAATGAGCATGTAAGGAAAATTAGGTAACAAAAGTGCATAAAACTGCAAGTGCATCAGTAACCTGAGAAAACACGCTTCAACAGACAAGGTAATGTAAAAACAATCCATTTCCACTCACTAAACATCTACCTATAGTTCGTCAAAAACACCAAACATTCAACTTGACCTGCAGCGAGTGCTGAGCATTTTTTTTGCTGAGGTATGGTCAAGCATATCTTTGCCAGCTGCGCAATATGTTGATTCATACACTCACCTAAAGGATTATTAGGAACACCATACTAATACTGTGTTTGACCACTTTTCGCCTTCAGAACTGCCTTAATTCTACGTGGCATTGATTCAACAAGGTGCTGAAAGCATTCTTTAGAAATGTTGGCCCATATTGATAGGATAGCATCTTGCAGTTGATGGAGATTTGTGGGATGCACATCCAGGGCACGAAGCTCCCGTTCCACCACATCCCAAAGATGCTCTATTGGGTTGAGATCTGGGGACTGTGGGGGCCATTTTAGTACAGTGAACTCATTGTCATGTTCAAGAAACCAATTTGAAATGATTCGAGCTTTGTGACATGGTGCATTATCCTGCTGGAAGTAGCCATCAGAGGATGGGTACATGGTGGTCATAAAGGGATGGACATGGTCAGAAACAATGCTCAGGTAGGCCGTGGCATTTAAACGATGCCCAACTGGCACTAAGGGGCCTAAAGTGTGCCAAGAAAACATCCCCCACACCATTACACCACCACCACCAGCCTGCACAGTGGTAACAAGGCATGATGGATCCATGTTCTCATTCTGTTTACGCCAAATTCTGACTCTACCATCTGAATGTCTCAACAGAAATCGAGATTCATCAGACCAGGCAACATTTTTCCAGTCTTCAACTGTCCAATTTTGGTGAGCTTGTGCAAATTGTAGCCTCTTTTTCCTATTTGTAGTGGAGATGAGTGGTACCCGGTGGGGTCTTCTGCTGTTGTAGCCCATCCGCGTCAAGGTTGTGCATGTTGTGGCTTCACAAATGCTTTGCTGCATACCTCGGTTGTAACGAGTGGTTATTTCAGTCAAAGTTGCTCTTCTATCAGCTTGAATCAGTCGGCCCATTCTCCTCTGACCTCTAGCATCAACAAGGCATTTTCGCCCACAGGACTGCCGCATACTGGATGTTTTTCCCTTTTCACATCATTCTTTGTAAACCCTAGAAATGGTTGTGCGTGAAAATCCCAGTAACTGAGCAGATTGTGAAATACTCAGACCGGCCCGTCTGGCACCAACAACCATGCCACGCTCAAAATTGCTTAAATCGCCTTTCTTTCCCATTCTGACATTCAGTTTGGAGTTCAGGAGATTGTCTTGACCAGGACCACACCCCTAAATGCATTGAAGCAACTGCCATGTGATTGGTTGATTAGATAATTGCATTAATGAGAAATTGAACAGGTGTTTCTAATAATCCTTTAGGTGAGTGTATATACCGCTTGATTTTGCCACCAACTGAGAGTATTTTCGTCAGCAGGTAGCGCATCTTCTCTTTCAATTATATCCATCTCATGCTTCAAAGCCCTGATGACCTTCTTCTGCACTGCTCTGTGTCTGACTGTATACACTGGCGAACAGGTTGCTCATTTTCTCCCTGACTCCGAGTCGGGGTTTTTCCGCTTTTTTTCAAATGAACAACGTGGCCACACGGCTCTGTACTGGATACACAAACCGCGTCAGTTCCGCATCTCACGCACCTCTACCAAAAATTTGAATGCACGGTTTTTGCATTCGAATGTGCATTTTTTTTTCTAATATTCGAAATTCGAACTTTTATTTTACAGCCCTAATATGCACCATATAACATATTCTAGGAATGCACCGATTGTTCGGCAACTGAAATTATTTGGCCGAAAATAGCACAAATTGAAAGTGAAAAAGACCGAATAAATTTTACCGAACAATGGTTTTTGCTGACGCAATCAAATATAGCAACCAGTGCGTGTGAGAGAGAGGCACGCACACTTCTAAATGCAGCAATGCAGCACATGTCGGAAGTGTGGAAGTGCCTTGTTTATACTTCCGTCTGGCTCCGCAGCGCGAGCCTCCGCACCCTCGCGCTCATGCGGACACGCCGAGTATAAACAAGGCTTAAAGAAGGCTTTAAAGTGTCAGAGAAAGATGCAGAAATGGCCGTTTGCAGACACTGTTCTGCAGAATTGTCTTAGCACCCTCAAATGCAAGCAAGAGCCCCCTCAGTTGATACTGTAATAATATATTGGCAAATGCTCCAGTGCAAATTTGTGTCTGTAAAACGTCAAATGTATCCATTTACAACGTGACATAGTTGTTGATCTCTTGTACGCAATGGCCAATATGTTTTAAGTGAAAAATAGAAAAAACATGTTCGGAAATCAGCTTCGGCCAATAATTTTCATTTCGGTGCATCCCTAACATATTCATTATAATTTTTTATGTTCTTCAATATTTAATGCATGTTTGAATAAATCTGGTACGTTTTTATTACAGCCACCATTTAAATGTTTATATTTCATATAACTTTATTATTATTATAAAAAAACATAATTGAGTGTAATTTAAGTGTTTGTATACAAATCAGTACATTTTTACCTAGGCTAATATAGCCTGGCTACTGCTGACTCCCATACAGCATTTAAGAGATTTGTTTTCCTTGAGAAAGTTTGCCATGTATTGTACCTGATATCCAAAATAATCGATATTGAATCGAATCGAATTTGTGACAATACCCAGCCCTACAAAATATCATCTTTTATTTAAGGTTAATTTATATAGCACATTTCATACTCAATGGTAATTCAAAGTGCTTTATATAGAAAAGGTATTAAAATATTGATAATAGTGATAGAATAATAATCAAAACGTATGCAAAATAAATAAAAATACAGTGCAGATATTGCCGCCACAACATAATCATAAGCTCCAAATGCATGAAACGCATGAGGAATCGTTGGAGGTTATTAAGACAGTCAAAAGCCAACTCATGTGCTGCTAATAGAATCTGTACAGGTGGTCCAGAAAATGTCGAAGTCATCGTTGCTCTGATTGGTTGAGAGCGCCGTGGCGTGTCTGGCGGTCACAGGATGTAGGCCGTCGGGAGGCCTGATTAATCTTCATTTTCCTGCTTTGTCATTTTGAACTGTGATTCACCAATCAGCCACAGCAACAAAGACTAAATGTGCTAAGAAACTCTTGGAAATAATTACCTTACTTTGCAAAGAAAAATAAGTTCTGCTGATACAGTCCTATAGGGTCTGGGTAAACCAGTGCAATGTTGTTTGTGGTGGATTCATCTATAGCATTTTAATGCATATTGCATCTTTAAGGTCAGATAATTCCCACTATATGCAATGACTTAGGAAGTCTAGAAATATTCTGCACATGCTCAGTGGGAGCAGAGAGTCACACACACACACACATGCACATAATGTGCCAGTGAAATGATAAATGGCAACCGGCGAGTGTTCTCTCTAGGCATCCACCAGGGGTAGTACAAAGCAAATCAGCAACAAATCAACACAACAATATGAAATGTTTTGTAAGACCCCAGGAACGCAGCTTCTGCATTAGATAGAAGCACTGACTCCTGATCAGAGAGAACAAACTCTATCCTTCTCTCCTCTCCTTCCATGAAAATCAATTTCTCCCTCTTCAGGCAAACTCATCTTGAGAAGACTTGCAGACAGAAGTGTTTATGCTCTTTCCTAAAGCATTAAAGCCAAGTCAAAAGCCTTGACGTTAAAAAGAAAGGGAGTGAAGGACAGAATCGAGCCGAGCAGGAGATGCAATGCTTCACAGTCGACTCCAATAACAGAGTTCGGTTTCATTCAGCCTCACCTCCAAAAGCCACAGGGTCAGGAGAGTGTGTTTATTCTTAATTCTGTAAAAATGTCTGAAAACATTTATGTGGAATTTCAAGACCATATAAAGAAAGACTAATTGCAAAAACGTTCAATATACAACTGTTCAGAAGATTTTTGAATGTTTTTGAAATAAGTCTCTCAACCTCATCAAGGCTGCAGTTCAGTTAACACTGAAAAAATTATATTATGAAATATTATTACAATTCAACAACTTTTTTTTTTTTTTAATAAGAGTTTAAGATGTCATTTATTACCGTGAATTTTCAGTGTCATCTGATCCTTCAGAAATCATTCTATGCTAATTTTCGTGTTATCGATGTTGGAAACAGTTCTTTTTGTGGAAACTGTGATACATTTAACGAATATAATTTATTTGAAAAGTGTCTTTACAGTCACTTTTGATCAATGTAATGCATCCTTTCTTAATTAAACTATTCATTTCTATTAATTGAACTTTGTTAAAACAAATATTAACTGTGAATGCAATCTTATTAACAGATAAAGAATATCTCCACATTAAAAACCTGCTATGATTTTTACATTTGTCTGGTTTGAGCAAATCATTTACAAAGCCTAAAATATGCCAGTACACGTTTAGTAGGGACAGAAATTCAGTGGTGAGCTGGTAACACTTTACAATAAGGTTTCACCTGTTAACATTTGTAAATACAATGAACTAACAATGAACAATATTGCTACAGCATATATTCATCTTAGTTAATGTTAATCTCAACATTTACTAATCACATTATTAAACGGATAGTTCACCCAAAAATGAAAATTAGCCCATGATTTACTCACCCTCAAGTCATCCTAGATGTTTATGACATTCTGCTTTCAGACAAATAAAATCAGAGTTATATTAAAAATGTCCTGGCTCTTCCTAACTCTATAATGGCAGTGACTTGTTGGGTCATTTTTGAAGTCCATAAAAGTGCATCTATCCATCATATAAATGCTCCACACGGCTCCGGGGGGTTAAAGGGTTAGTTCACCCAAAAATAATGTCATTTATTACTCACCCTCATGCCGTTCCACACCCGTAAGACAAAAAAAATGAAGATATTTTTGTTGAAATCAACGACTTATATAGTGATGGCCAAAAACACTGCTTCAGGAAGATTCGGAGTGTTATGATTCAGCGTGTTGAATCAATGGAGCGCCAAAGTCATGAGATTTCAGCAGTTTGGCGGTTTGACACGGTGATTCATAACGCTCCACTGTTATTGAACCACTCTACTCACATGAACTGATTTAAATATGTTTTTAGTACATTAATGGATCTTGAGAGAGGAAATGTCATTGCTGGCCATGCAGGCCTCACTGAGCCATCGGATTTCAACAAAAATATCTTCACTTGTGTTCCGAAGATGAACGGATGTCTTACGGGTTTGGAGCGGCATGAGGGTGAGGAATAAATGACATTATTTTCATTTTTTCTCAAGCTTTGACGCCTTTCGTGGATAGTGCTGGACAACAAACTCAAGCTCCTCTTCTCTTATATCGAAATCCTTCTCCATTTCTCTTTAAGAATTCTCATTTTAGACTCTAATTCATGACCCGTGTTTTGTTTTGCTCTATCCTCTGCGCTTCTGCGTTCATCAATACGCATGCGTCAAGGGTTCAAGGGTCAAGGGTTACTCATTTAGCCACTTGCGTACCGCTGACCACCGGAAGTTAGTTATTTTAGTCTATAAAGTTTTAAATATGAAAAATTTTCTTACACAATGCATCACTTCACTTCAGAAGGCCTTTTTAACCCCCCGGAGCCATGTGGAGCAGTTATATGATGCATAGATGCACTTTTATGGACTTCAAAAATGTCCCGACAATTCACTGCCATTATAAAGCTTGGAAGAGCCAGGACTTTTTTAATATAACTCCGTGAATTAACATGAAGAACATTTTCATTAGCTAACATTAACAACGTTAATAAATGCTGTAGCATGTATTGTTACTTAATGCATTGATTAATAATTACAAAAGAGGCCTTGTAAAGTGTTCAAAACCATTGAACACAGAACTAACAGAAACTGCCACAGAATAGAATAGAATAGAAAAGAGTAGTGTCAGTAAGTCGCACAGATTTTTCAGAAGGATGTTCGAGTTGGCAAAAATAAATAGAATAATAATAGAAATGTTCTTTCCCACAGCTAGATTTTTTTTTTTGTGCAATTGTGACAATCCATTTCCTCTAAAACCACAAGACTTTTGCGACAGCTGCCCATACATTAAAAATCTATCCAGCCCACTCACACACCACCAGGGCGAAAATTGAGGCAGTCGTACAGAGTGGAAGTCAGAACCCATTTCAGTTTAATTACAGCACTTTTTATTCCCAGGGAAAACAATAGCCCCTTCAAGCTGCCTGTGAGGTTTCACCTCCAGATGATTTAGCTCTCAAGATGTCAGACTCTCTGTCAAGCAAATACATGGGTTGTAGTCGCCTAATAGTTAAGATTCTGCACCACGGACACAAAGGTTCAGCCCCGAGCAGGAGTGGGACAGGAACTGGGGACTTACTAATATCACAGTCCTGCTCTATCACCATTGTGCCCTTGAGCGGGGCACTTAACCTCAGATTCCTCCACGAGAAGCGAGCCTGCAATTAATCCACAGAAAGTCCGTTGGAATTAAAAGCACACTATGTGGTAAGCTAACAAGTTACTGTAAATGCAAGACTTCCAAGTCTTCAGTGCAGATTATTCTGACCAAATAGTGACACAACCAACTTTTAAAACTCATTATCAGCGAAGCTAATCAGATAAGAACTGACGTTTTCTGCGCGAATTGTGCGCAATAGGCATCACGGGTCAGCGAACTGACTGGTTGGACAGTGGATGTGCCGTACGAGGCTGAGAATACACATTACAAAACAGCCAGGGCATGAAACCACAGTAAAAGACATTGATCACGAGAGCCATCAGATCGTATCCTGATTTATGAAAGCACAAGAATCCCAGCACTTGACTTTGCTGTACTTTGGTCATTTGTAGATGATGGTCTTCGGAGACCCTGATACAATCAAGTCGACTTTTACTGCAGAACTCTACCTAATTACCACACCATTGTCTTCAAAGGAAATCCTGATGCACACTAATCTAAAACCGCACCGCAATCTTTTATAAAACACCTGAGAGCCTATTCGCGTTCCTTTTGGAAGCCCTGGCACTTCATCAGTTCTCACGCACACACACTCATAACACAGACGGCGCTGAAAGCAAAAAGATTGTATTTGCACCTCTAAGGAAATGAGGGCACGAGCTGAGGTTTGCGCTGCAAGGTAGTGATACGTTATGCTCCGTACATGCGGTATAAGAAGATCCAGTCTTGTGAGAAAACATTGCTATTCCGTTTAAATTGCATTTGGAGTTTCCTTTGTTCTTGCTCTGCTTCATATTGAAATTACAGGCGCCATGAAATCTGTATTAAAAGGTCACCTGAAAAGGGGTGTGCATACTATTCATTTGTCCTTTGTTCCAGTGCAAACCTTTAATTTTCTACAAAACAAATGCATATTTGTACATTGATTAATCTCCATTTGCACATGTCTACAGAAAAACCCCAGAGGTCACTCTATTAAAATCCAAAATGTCATTAGTGTGAGTGGCATCTAAATTAGACACTGCCACTTCATCTCAAAGAAAACATTGTCATTGTTTTAGAAACTCTTTCTGCAGTTACACCAGTAGGTGGTGTAGTTACTATCTTTATGAGCAAGTCGCCTTGAATCAATTTGTTCAAAACAGCTGATACATTCAGGAACAAAACAAGCAGCAGTGGGTGCGTCTCAATCAGCTCCCTAGTTCAGTAGTCAGGGCACTGATCAGGGAGTCAGCCATTTCAAGGGCCGTCTCAATTGCAGAATCCTTTCCAGTGCACTGAAACATTCGCTCCCACAATGCACTGCAAAACCCAGGGTGCATCAATGCTCACTATGTTCCCTTAATAGAAATTCTGAAGTGCAAAATTTAAATCACACGAGCCAATTAACGCAGCATCCATTTTTCTGTCATCCTTTGGTTTGGGTTTCATTATATGATCACGCTCTTATTCATGCAAATGCTTTTAAACCATTCAAGTGCGACAAGACAGAAGAGTCTGTCTGTGAATGTCCTGAATGTGACACACACACACACGATGCTCAGAAAGACAGAAGAGATTGCACTGTCTGTGAATGTCCTGAATGTGACACACACACACGATGCTCAGAAAGACAGAAGAGATTGCGCTGTCTGTGAATGTCCTGACTATGACACACACACACACAACGCTCAGAAAGACAGAAGAGATTGCGCTGTCTGTGAATGTCCTGACTATGACACACACACACACACACACACACACACAACACTCAGAAAGACAGAAGAGAACGCGCTGTCTGTGAATGTCCTGACTATGACACACACACACACAACACTCAGAAAGACAGAAGAGATTGCGCTGTCTGTGAATGTCCTGACTATGACACACACACACACACAACGCTCAGAAAGACAGAAGAGATTGCGCTGTCTGTGAATGTCCTGACTATGACACACACACACAACGCTCAGAAAGACAGAAGAGATTGCGCTGTCTGTGAATGTCCTGACTATGACTCACACGCACAACGCTCAGAAAGACAGAAGAGATTGCGCTGTCTGTGAATGTCCTGACTATGACACACACACACACAACACTCAGAAAGACAGAAGAGAACGCGCTGACAGTAAATGTCCTGGCTATGACACACACACACAACGCTCAGAAAGACAGAAGTGAACACGCTGTCTGTGAATGTCCTGACTAACACACACACACACAACGCTCAGAAAGACAGAAGAGAACACGCTGACTGTGAATGTCCTGGCTATGACACACACACACACACACACAACGCACAGAAAGACAGAAGAGAACGCGCTGTCTGTGAATGTCCTGACTATGACACACACACACACACACACACAACGCACAGAAAGACAGAAGAGAATGCGCTGTCTGTGAATGTTCTGACTATTACACACACATACAACGCACAGAAAGACAGAAGAGAACGCTCTGACTGTGAATGTCCTGACTATGACACACACACACACACACAACGCACAGAAAGACAGAAGAGAATGCGCTTACTGTGAATGTCCTGACTATGACACATACACACACACACACACACACACAACGCACAGAAAGACAGAAGAGAACGCGCTGACTGTGAATGTCCTGACTATGACACATACACACACACACACACACACACACACACACAACGCACAGAAAGACAGAAGAGAACGCGCTGACCGTGAATGTCCTGACTATGACAAACACACAACACACAGAAAGACAGAAGAGAACGCACTGACTGTGAATGTCCTGACTATGACACACACACACACACACACACACACACACACACACACACACACACACACACACACACACACACACACACACACAACACTCAGAAAGACAGAAGAGAACGCACTGACTGTGAATGTCCAGACTATGACACACATACACACACACACAACACTCAGAAAGACAGAAGAGAACGCACTGACTGTAAATGTCCTGACTATGACACACACACACACCACTCAGAAAGACGCACTCCAGAATTCAGTTCTCTTTCGCGCTTGAACAAACAATAACACAGAATTATGAATGTCCTGACTATGACTCACACGCACAACGCTCAGAAAGACAGAAGAGATTGCGCTGTCTGTGAATGTCCTGACTATGACACACACACACACAACACTCAGAAAGACAGAAGAGAACGCGCTGACAGTAAATGTCCTGGCTATGACACACACACACAACGCTCAGAAAGACAGAAGTTAACACGCTGTCTGTGAATGTCCTGACTAACACACACACACACAACGCTCAGAAAGACAGAAGAGAACACGCTGACTGTGAATGTCCTGGCTATGACACACACACACAACGCATAGAAAGACAGAAGAGAACGCGCTGACTGTGAATGTCCTGGCTATGACACACACACACACACACACACAACGCACAGAAAGACAGAAGAGAACGCGCTGTCTGTGAATGTCCTGACTATGACAAATACACACACAACGCACAGAAAGACAGAAGAGAATGCGCTGTCTGTGAATGTTCTGACTATTACACACACATACAACGCACAGAAAGACAGAAGAGAACGCTCTGACTGTGAATGTCCTGACTATGACACACACACACACACACAACGCACAGAAAGACAGAAGAGAATGCGCTTACTGTGAATGTCCTGACTATGACACATACACACACACACACACACACAACGCACAGAAAGACAGAAGAGAACGCGCTGACTGTGAATGTCCTGACTATGACACATACACACACACACACACACACACACAACGCACAGAAAGACAGAAGAGAACGCGCTGACCGTGAATGTCCTGACTATGACAAACACACAACACACAGAAAGACAGAAGAGAACGCACTGACTGTGAATGTCCTGACTATGACACACACAGACACACACACACACACACACACACACACACAACACTCAGAAAGACAGAAGAGAACGCACTGACTGTGAATGTCCAGACTATGACACACATACACACACACACAACACTCAGAAAGACAGAAGAGAACGCACTGACTGTAAATGTCCTGACTATGACACACACACACACCACTCAGAAAGACGCACTCCAGAATTCAGTTCTCTTTCGCGCTTGAACAAACAATAACACAGAATTATGAATGTCCTGACTATGACTCACACGCACAACGCTCAGAAAGACAGAAGAGATTGCGCTGTCTGTGAATGTCCTGACTATGACACACACTCACACAACACTCAGAAAGACAGAAGAGAACGCGCTGACAGTAAATGTCCTGGCTATGACACACACACACAACGCTCAGAAAGACAGAAGTGAACACGCTGTCTGTGAATGTCCTGACTAACACACACACACACAACGCTCAGAAAGACAGAAGAGAACACGCTGACTGTGAATGTCCTGGCTATGACACACACACACGACGCATAGAAAGACAGAAGAGAACGCACTGTCTGTGAATGTCCTGACTAACACACACACACACAACGCTCAGAAAGACAGAAGTGAACACGCTGTCTGTGAATGTCCTGACTAACACACACACACACAACGCTCAGAAAGACAGAAGAGAACACGCTGACTGTGAATGTCCTGGCTATGACACACACACACGACGCATAGAAAGACAGAAGTGAACACGCTGTCTGTGAATGTCCTGACTAACACACACACACACAACGCTCAGAAAGACAGAAGAGAACACGCTGACTGTGAATGTCCTGGCTATGACACACACACACGACGCATAGAAAGACAGAAGAGAACGCGCTGACTGTGAATGTCCTGGCTATGACACACACACACACACACACACACACAACGCACAGAAAGACAGAAGAGAACGCGCTGTCTGTGAATGTCCTGACTATGACAAATACACACACAACGCACAGAAAGACAGAAGAGAATGCGCTGTCTGTGAATGTTCTGACTATTACACACACATACAACGCACAGAAAGACAGAAGAGAATGCGCTTACTGTGAATGTCCTGACTATGACACATACACACACACACACACACACAACGCACAGAAAGACAGAAGAGAACGCGCTGACTGTGAATGTCCTGACTATGACACATACACACACACACACACACAACGCACAGAAAGACAGAAGAGAACGCGCTGACCGTGAATGTCCTGACTATGACAAACACACAACACACAGAAAGACAGAAGAGAACGCACTGACTGTGAATGTCCTGACTATGACACACACACACACACACACACACACACACACAACACTCAGAAAGACAGAAGAGAACGCACTGACTGTGAATGTCCAGACTATGACACACATACACACACACACAACACTCAGAAAGACAGAAGAGAACGCACTGACTGTAAATGTCCTGACTATGACACACACACACACCACTCAGAAAGACGCACTCCAGAATTCAGTTCTCTTTCGCGCTTGAACAAACAATAACACAGAATTATGCCAAAGTGCCCGTTTTGTTGAATGTCCTCATAAGAGCAGTCTTAAATTAGTTAAATAATATTAAATAATATTAACTTCTTGATTATTGTTATATTTAAGCAATATAACACAATCATGTGAGACTCTCAAACTAGCAATGTCGGACTTTTGTTCAAGAAAGTAACACACAAGAGGTTTTTTTGTGACACTTGTTGGTTTCCCTTACTTGTTTACATCCTTGACTGTTGAACTATTATATAAAAGCAATACACAAATAAGGTATATCATGTGTATCTTCTTTCCACTGGGAAAAATCCTTTTCTTTTCATTCCTAACATGTATTTGTGTTTTCCCTCAGGTTGTTCACAACACATTTGACTTTATTTCTTTATATAAGAACAGTGCATGTTAACCTTAAAATTGACAAACACATAAGAGCAGTCTTCGAAAATGTACTTATTGTGTTCCATGGAAGAAAAGAAAAAACAGCATACAGGTTTTGAATGACATGATGGTTATTTTTGAGTGACCTATCCCTTTTATGTATGTAAGCGGTGGGGAAAAATAGATATAAAGCACAAGCTACATAGATATTTACTGCTACATGTCAAAAAATAAACACTTCAACAAACAAAACCTTCTGAGAGTTGGGCAGCTTTTTTTTCTGCCCACCTACAACGGCTGACATTTAGACAGATGGGCCAGCGGTTAGTATTTTCCTCTCTCTATCTTTCTTGCTGTTGCCCCTGGTCAATCAGAGATCCAGTCGGGCTTAAAGAGAGAATTAAGAGGAGGCAAGTTTCAGGTAAAACTGACTGGAGGATCTATGCCTGAATAACTGCACAGACTGGCATCGCTACTCTCAGCTTTTATCAGAACTCCAGGCATGAGCTGAAGCCAACCGTTAACATGTTCAGTGCTCCAGCTCAGGGTATGCATATCCCAATTATTTAAGACAAATACAGTCTGAGGGCTATTGAAATATAGGTACACACATTTTACAAGCTATTATTTCCCCTCAAAAGAATGAGCGATGGGGAAAAAAAATACTTCCTGTTAAATAAATGCACATTTATCCTATAACGCACTATTCAAATTATATGAAATCACACGTAGAGCTGTTTATTTTACATTGTTGTTTCCAAGCCAACTGAAAAATATTTCTTTCTATTTCTTTACCAACTTATCCAATCCTAAAACAGCTGGATTCAAACGAAACAGAATTTTAATACACAATATATTAACATTCTTTGCACAATGAGGGTAATATTGCAGCGCTACTCTCAGGACTCTTGGGCCTATGATAAACAGCTTCAAACATTGCGAAAACATCAAAAAGTAAGAAAAAAGGCACCCTTCACATTCATATTATCATAATCTATTCATGCAGAGGATGCTTGAGATTGTGCATTATATAAAGCATGCGCGGAAGCAAAATACAGGCAGGCCAAACCGGGGAAAGTCAGCAAAACTTTGATTACAAGCTGTGACTACTAATGCAGGCTATTAAATCAATACTAAAGAAGACCAATTTAAGGCTTTTTACTTTCAGGGGATTGCATCAGAAATATCAGACAGTATATTTAAGAGATAATCAAAGTGTGAATGCTTTTAATGTCCCCAAAGGCAAAGCGAGCATTCGACAGCATAGCTATTCTCTCAGCCTGTCAATATTGGTCAATTCTGAGCTGCAGGCTTCAGTGCACATCAAAGTGCATCGGCCGTCTTTAGGCACTTACAGTAAACTGTGCTGTGCTGAAAGCTTGTGTGAAAGTCAAATTAAAAATAAAAAACACAAGCTCTCTGGCAGTCCCTGGATACATTACTGAGAGTCATTTGTAATGTAAAGTGTAATGAGACACTCAGTGATAAAGAATATTATGAAGTGATATAATCTGTGTTGTTACATTGGCAAATCAGCATTTAATACAACATTGTGTATTGCACTTCGCACTTCCACTGGGGGAAAAAAAAATAGTGTGAAGAATTTTCACTCAGAAATTGCTAGTAAATTCCACAAATCATTACAAAAAAAACAAGTAACATTGAATTATAATGTGAACATTTGAAGTACGGTAGAAAGACTGAAATAGTATTTTCTTTTATTTTTTTAAAAACAATCCACTAATCTTTTATTTACAACTTCAAAAAATTACTTTTTACTGTTAATGCTGCAAAATAAATCAAGCCGAGTGATCCTTCATGGTGAAAATGAGCTTGCTTTTGTTCCTAGAGATAAAACTGACTTCAGCTTCTCCCGCACATTACAAAAACACGACTGCAAAGCATCAGATTTCAGAATTCCTGCTGAAAACAAAATGTTCAGAATAATCTGAAAGGAGTACAGAGATATCAAAACTGTCACAATGCAATGCATCAATCATAAAAGAGCATAGTATACGGTACAAAGACGTGTTAGATTCATGTTGTTTTGGTGAAGCAAGTTTAATCTTGCCATATCTTCTGAGAAAACTGCAAAAGTATTAATATTTAATATTTCAGCAACAGCTGAGCATGGAGAATCACAGTGGCTGGACTGTCAGTTCCAGAGAGGGAGCAAACCAAATCACAGGTGATATCTGCAAGGTTTGATTTATATCGATGATTTATACCAGTGACCGCCCAGACACATGTAATGTAAGAGGAGGTAATAGAGCTACACTAGGGCTGCTCGATTATGGCAAAAATCATTATCATGATTATTTTGGTCAATGTTGAAATCACGATTATTAGTGGGTGATTTGATCAAAGTCTTATTTCATGATATGAGTCATTTTAAAGCTACACTGTGATATTTTCCCCCATCTAGCGGTGAAAGGGTATATGACCATCCAGTAAATATTAGTTTCTGTTCCTCCCTATTCCAATTTCGTTTTAACTCATACGGTGGCCGATTTAGTCCAAAATTAACATGGCTTCCAGTTCAATCCAGCAATCCCCCTATTCACATTCGCCATCGAGTTGTAACGCATGTGTCCGGGTGAAAAATACGGATAGCTCACTCAACGCAACTGGAGTCGATGCAAACACGGAGGCGATTGGCATCAAACAGCCCGCACTTTATTCCCCGCGGAACCCCCCACAAGAGTCCGGCACAAACTCCACTTCCATCCACAGCATTACCCAACAAAACAAAAATAAATGAATGTTAGCAACAGAAGACAGAAAATAATCCGCACACATGGGAGCTCGAGGCGCAGTGCACACACACACACACACACACACACAGAACGCAGGTGCTCCAACCGGGGCGAACGCTCTTAAAGGGGCCACACTATTTTCCTACAAAATGCGTTAAACGTGTTAAAACGCGAAAGGCGAAGCTTGAATTTACGGGTATGTCCCTCTTTGGCTAATGTACTTTCAAGATGGAGGGGCAACATGGCGACCCCCATTCGAACCCCTTACCCGTATGTATTTTCAATGGCATATTATAAACTTACGAGAATACTTTATTACTTGAAAGAAGTAAATATACATTAATGAGCACATATATTTTTGAAAGAACTAAGTGTTTTTAGCTAAGAATAAACTAAAAAAGTTACACAGTGTAGCTTTAAATGTCAGTGAAATTATCGATACTTCAGCAAAAAGGTTGGAGCTAAACTCTGCAGGACAGTGGCCCTCCAGGACCGAGTTTGGAGACCCCTGCCATAGACTGTAAAAATAAATATGGACGTAGTGTCCGTGACGTCACCAGTAGGATTCTGAAGAGCAGTTTTGAAGTGTAAAGTAGGGTCGAGCAGGCCGTTGCCATCTTGGCAGCGCGTCACTCCCGGATAACAGAAAATGGGGAGAGAGGCGGGACGTGGGCGGAGCTGAGGTGACGTGATGACTAACAGACAGCAGACAAACAGCAATCCACCTGTCACTCAAAGGGGCCACGCCCTTAATTATGCAGAACTTTAAGGCTTTATATAATGTAAACAAATGAGTTATAAAAATACCCGAGAGAATGAGCCCAGGTATAAAAATTTAAAGACGGAATAGGAAAGATTCTTATGTCCATACCAAACATCTGGAAAATGCAGAATTCCTATTAAGAATACAGGATATGATTGTATGACCGGGACACTCCAGTATCATCACTTGAGCATTCATTTATTCATGAAATTATTATTATTTTTGTACTGTAATACCAAGCAGTGATGATAACAATCTGTGAAAAATATTTTCATATATATAAAAAATATGAAATTATTAGCCCAGAAAAAGAATGCTCTGAACTGGATTTGTCAGTAAAACCACTTATTGGACCTGTTAAGAAGAGTTTAGATCATTAGTGTGCGAATCATTAGAAGCATTAGGTCAAACTTGCACCCATACGACAGTGACCGGTGGAGCATTACAGAGACAGTATGGCCTGCCCTTGCTCCTGTGCTAATTTTATAAGATGAGTGCCCCAAAGCACACAAATGAGAGCAGTGAACTCCACGAAGAATAACATCAATGACCGCTCGCATCCCATGACGATTGAGTCCATTTTAGACTGTTCGCTAAAATACATAATTTAACAGCAGAGTGCATCATCACATCACTTATTGATTATCCCTATATTAACTCTATATATTAATGTATTTATAGTGATAGTGAATTATGATTGCTGCTCCAGGATTGTTGGTTGGGACCGCAAATTGTGGTATAAGAATTATTACACTGATGAGCCTAAACATTATGACCAGCTTGATCGGGCCTCGCCAGGGCTTCCTTGGGGCCAACGGCCAGGGTTTTTTGGCCCACTGAATACCTTGGTCCAGGCTTGAGGAGTGGTTACAGACAAAGGTGGAGTTTATCTGAAACGGCAGCGCCACGGATGATTTCATATGCCAGCTAACATCAGCATTAAAGGATTAGTTCACTTAAAAATGAAAATGTCCTCATCCAAGATGTTTGTGTCTTTCGTTCTTCAGTCGAAAAGAAATAAAGTTTTTTTGAGGAAACCAATGGGTTGAAGGTCCAAATCAATGCAGTTTCAAAGGAAGGGCTTCAGAGGCTCTGCACGATCCAGACGAGAGATCAGACAAACCATCGGTCATTTTCCAAAAAAATGAAAAATTTATATACTTTTTAACCTATATTGTTCATCTTACGCTGCTCTGCGACGAGCCACGGATTGCGTAATCCTGTCGGAAAGGTCACGCTAGACGTACACTCTAAAAAAAAAAAAGGTTCTATATGGCACCAAAAATGGTTCTTCGTCGTAATCATAGAGGAACCACTTTTGGTGCTATATAGCACCATATCTTAACATGTTCTGTATATGGTAGCGGTGCTATATAGCACCTTAGTTAGCGGTGCTATATAGCACCTTAGTCAAAGAACCGCTGAAGAACCTCTGAAGAACTGCTGAAGAACCACTGAAGCACCAAAATTGGTGCTATATAGCACTTAAAAAGGTTCCCCTATGATTACGAGCCAAGAACCATTTTTGGTGCCATATAGAACCTTTTTTTTTTGAGTGTAGGCGGAAGTACCGCCCCAAACGAATGTCAAGTCAAGCCAACTTTATTTATATAGCGCTTTTTACAATGCCAATTGTTTCAAAGCAGCTTCACTGTGTTAAACAAGAAAATAATGCAACAGAATTTGATTCGGCTGTACAGCCGCTCTGGAGAAAACGGTGATGTCATCAGCTTATTTCAATTATCATATAGTGACAATGTGGGCAGATCAGTAATTTAGTCGATGTATTTACTTTAATTTAGTTATTACATTTATTTGGATATTTAGCTGAAAATGTAGTGTCCCCAACTGAGCAAGCCAAGCCAAAGGCGACAGTGGCAAGGAACCATAACTCCATCAGGTGTCATAATGGAGAAAAATAAACCTTGGGAGAAACCAGTTTAATACAAACTCCCTTTACCAAAAAAACCTCCATCTCCAACTTAAAAATCGTCCGGCATCATTGTTTTACCTTTTTTTGCTAAAGGATGTTTGTATTAGTCTTCGCACAAGCGCTTTGTAAACACGAGGGCGGTACTTCTGCCTACGTCTAGCGTGACCTTTCTGGCGTGAAGATGTAATCCATGGCACACCGCAGAGCAGTGCAAGATGAGCAATTAAGGTTATAAAGTATATACATTTTAATAATTTTTTTGAAAAAATGGCCGATGTTTCGCTAGATAAGACCCTAGTCCTCGTCTGGGATCGCACAGAGCCTCTGAAGTCCCTCCTTTGAAACTTCATTGATTTGGACCTTCAACCGTTGGTTTCCATAGAAGTCTATTATGTGGAGAAAAATCCTGGAATGTTTTCCTCAAAAAACGTAATTTCTTTTTCGACTGAAGAAAGAAAGACATGAACATCTTGGATGAGACGGGGTGAGTAAATTATCAGGAAATTTTCATTTTGAAGTGAACTAATCCTTTAAAGACTTTTAAAATCAATTTAGCTCAAAACTCACTTTCAAACAGCAGCAAGTGTTTGAAATAACTTCTGTTTGTGATCCGATGTGGATTCTGATCACCGTATCAGGCAAAAACATATATATGCGATGCAAAGTATGCACGTTAACATTACCATAGTAAAAATGGTAACTATGACTGCTTTAAGAAATCAGAAAAATCATTTAGGCTTTCACAATGGTGTATTTCTTTTATCTGTCAGTACTCATCTCTTAAGCAGACTGTCTGATATTCATATCTATCACTGCATATGTCATAAAATAAAGCAACTCCAGTTTTCTGGAACTTCCTCTGTTTCTCTGACTGAAAATATAATTGTAGAGAGTCTGGAGAGAGTGCTAAAGTTCCTCAGGTCATATTTCTGGAGGAAAATGTGGAAAAAATGATCATTCTTTATAAATGTGAAGTAAACATCCTGTCATGTGAGTAGAAACAGACGTGACTGATTAAGGACATGTGTCCTTTCTTTTGTGAAACAACAGTAAATACGTCTTTATTTCTGTGGGACTTGACACAAATTAATTCATAATGATCAATATATTACTAAATATTGTAAAACTGTGGTAAAACATCAATGCTTGGGTTTTAAATCTTTAAGTAAACAACAAAAATGCCAACAAACAGCTGCTTTTATCATGTTGGTTTTGCGATCTGGCTAGTTTCCAGTGATTACTCTCTGCTTAGTTTTGGGATCAAACTTCCACTTGTAGGTGTAATTATTTGTTTGTGTGACGTTGTTCTAGAGAGGTGTGTTACGGGCTGGTTTTAGTGAAGAGCTATGGAACTTCTGGCCCAATGGTGGAAACGCAGGGTGGTCTATTAGCCCAGCCCGGCGTGCACTGGCCCGACAGTTGAAAAGCAGTTATTGTTGATCATCTCCTAACAAGGACACATATCAAGGCCTGGGCAGATTAGATGTTAAGCAAACAATCCATTCTCATAATCAACATGTTGGATGCTGGAAAAATGGGCAGGAATAAAGATCTGAGTGACTTTGACAAGGGCCAAATTGTTATGGCAAGGCTTGTGGGTTGCTCTGGTCAGCAGTTTGAGCATCTGTGGGATGTGCTGGACCAACAAGTTCAATCCACGGCGGCTCCACCTCGCAATTTACAGGACATGAAGGATTAGGCCATAATGTTTTGGCTCATATAATATGATATTACAATTCTTACAAATAATTTGGAGTTTTTTGCATGGGGTGTGAACAGCATCTTGATATTTGTATGAATCCAAATAGCAATAAATCTATTTGAAATGTGTTTTTAAAGACAAAAACATTCCTAGTGTATGGAGAGGACACACCCACACACCCTAGAACTTCACTGCCTATGGTTGTGACTCAGGTACGCCTTTGATAAAGGCCCCCTCTCCCAGCATAACTGCATCACCCAGAGATTCATGCCTAAAAAAAAATGAACAAATATCATGCCTCAAATCTCCAAGTGGGTGGACTTGGAATAGAATAGGGTAGAATATAAGCAATTCTTGCTTATTTCACACTGTCTAATGCAATTGCAAGATTCAATTTCCAGCATGCCCTGGAGAAGGAATAAATCATGCAACCATACTGCTTTAGTGTTCACTTTTTACTGTTTATTATGATATTTACACTGGTTACACTCTTAAAATTAAAGCTTCTTTATTGGCATCTATGGTTCCATGAAGTACTTTTGACATCCATGGAACTTCCCATACACAAAAGGTTCTTTATAGTGAACAACGGTTCTTCAGATTACAAAAAAACCTCTTGGTCTTGAGACCGTTCTTAAGACTATTTTTTGAAGGTCTGGTCTCAGTCTCAGGACTCTGGATTTTGTTTCAAGACCGGTCGAAACCAAAACTGCTGGGATATCACTAAATTGCCAGTGCATTGTCTGAATTATTTATTAGCATCATTAATGTGATTGGATGTAAAACATACTGCTTCAGATGCAATTAAAAACATATTTGATTTATTTACTATGCCAGTTCAGAAATGAATGAGAGATTGTGTCAAAATGTCACCAAAATTAATACAAAAGCTCACAAAATTCAAGATATTGTTGCAAAAAAGTTGGATGAGATCTGGGTTTTTATTTTATAACGTGATATAATTAAGCAATATCACAAGAATAAGAGAGCTGTTTTCACAAATTTGAGCATGACTGCAAACATGATATTGCTTTACAAACATTAAATTAAAAGAAAAATGCATTTGTAATTTACCAATTCAGATTCATCTTCTGTACCACCTCTGCAGTGCAAAGATTAATTTTGTTGGTAACAGCTCTACATAGCGTCTTATTCTAATTATATTTATTGATTAAAAAATAAGTCATTTTTCAGGTGGTAATGTGGATCTTTATGAATTTAAGGAGTGCTGGTCTGGTCTTGGTCTCAACACACAGTGGTCTTGGTCTTGGATTAGGTGGTCTTGACTACAACACCAAAAATGATTTTTACATATTTAAGTTACTTATTTTTAACCGAATCTATGGTCTTAAAGGTTCACCCAAAAATGAAACAAAAAATTACAAAAAGCTATCATTACTCACCCTCATGTCATTCCAAACCCGTAAAACCTTCGTTCATCTTCTAAAACACAAATTAAGATTGAGTTTGGAACGACATGAGGGTGAGGAATTAATGACAGAATTTTGATTTTTGGGTAAACTATCCCTTTAAATATGTGTTTGTTGAGTCCCAACCATCGTGATTTGTGTATTTGATGTAAAAGGGGTCTAATTCAAAACTCACTGTCATGTTGCATCAAACCTATATGACTTTCTTTCTTACGTGGAACACAAAAGAAGATATTTTGAATGTCTCAGCATTTACAATTAAAATCAATGGGTCCCAGTAATGTTTTAGATAAAGACCCATTATATAAATTACAAACAGAAAACTCCACAACGAACCATCCATCCTGTGCACAATCACATCAAAACGTTCATATCATAAATAATTCAGACAATGCACCGGCAATTTAGTGATATCCCAGCAGTTTTGTTTTTGACCGGTCTTGAAACAAAATCCAGAGTCCTGAGACTGAGACCAGACCTTCAAAAAATAGTCTTAAGAACGGTCTCAAGACCAAGAGTTTTTTTTGTAATCTAAAGAACCGTTGTTCACTATAAAGAACCTTTTGTGTATGGGAAGTTCCATGGATGTCAAAAGTACTTCATGGAACCATAGATGCCAATAAAGAAGCTTTAATTTTAAGAGTGTAACCAGTGTAAATATCATAACAGAAAACTCCACAACGAACCATCCATACTGTGCACAATCATATCAAAACGTTCCAGTTTGAGATTATAGAAGCTAACTGTATGAAACGACTGTTTTCTGTTTTTGCTCGAAACACTATGCTGAAATCCCCAGTGCTGTAATGTTGATAAGGAAGATCACCATTGTGAGAAGCTTTCAACCATCTGTCACTCTGACAGTCGGGTCAGGGGGCGTCCACTTAAGACTTCATCATCCCGCTTGCTTCAGAGAAGAACCCTCAGTTCAATTAATAACATGTTGTAGTGCTTTGTTTGATTTCCATCAGTGGTGCTGGTACTTGTTCAGGGCTTAGACAAATCTGCACTCAATGTTTTACAGCGGTTAGAGACATTATTTAAGCATAAAAAGGGTAATAAATAAACAATTGCCCACTTTCCTTGTGTGTTGGGTGCGTGTTTTGATCGTGTTATTTGTTCAAACCCGATGTTTAATTCACTGAATAAGAAAAGACAGACAATTAAGCTTCTGTGTTGGCCTAACACCTCTGGCTATGATCAATGAGTTTATAAAAATAAAAAAAACAAAGAGTGATATTAGGATGCTCTGACTGACAGCTCCTTTTCCTCTCTTTTAATAAAGTACAAACAAATAACTCCTACACTGGCATTAACATTATTTTTACGGCCATAAAAGTGTTTCCTGAGGGATGAACATAATTGGTTGTTTATAAATAAAAGCTAGAAATACCATTAAACTGCTTGGATGTGTCACTGGAGAGATCAGAGTAAACAACCTGTTTTTTATTGCACATACTGCTCTCTATGACAACACATGGATATTGGAAAACACATGAAAAATTATCTGAAAAAGTCGATTTTGTTTGAATCAATCTACAAGTACTTTGTGATTATAATGGCTACATTACTAGAGAAGGTTTGCTTTCAGCTCCACCAAATGATGGATGGATGGATGGATGGATGGATGGATGGATGGATGGATGGATGGATGGATGGATGGATGGATGGATGGATGGATGGATGGATGGATGGATGGATGGATGGATGGATGGATGGATGGATGGATGGATGGATTCAATGATGGATGGATTCAATGATGGATGGATGGATGGATTCAATGATAGATAGAGAGCTAGATAGCTAAATGGATGGATGGATGGATGGATGGATTCAATGATAGATAGATTCAATGATAGATGGATGGATTCAATGATAGATAGATTCAATGATAGATGGATGTATGGATGGATGGATTCAAAGATAGATAGATTCAATGATAGATGGATGATGGATGGATTCAATGATAGATAGATAGATAGATAGATAGATAGATAGATAGATAGATAGATAGATAGATAGATATATAGATAGATAGATAGATAGATAGATAGATAGATAGATAGATAGATAGATAGATAGATAGATAGATAGATAGATAGATAGATAGATAGATAGATAGATAGATAGATAGATAGATAGATAGATAGATAGATAGATAGATAGATAGAATGATGGATGGATGGATTCAATGATGGATGGATTCAATGATGATGGATGGATGGTTTCAATGATAGATAGAGAGCTAGATAGATGGATGGATGGATGGATGGATAGATGGATGGATGGATTCAATGATAGATGCTCTTTATCTTTTGCCACTGGATGATGAATAATCTCATTACTTCTATTAATTACTCGCTTAATATTCATCAAGCCAACAACAACAGAAAATGGAAGTGTTGCTGGCACATGTACTAAAACCTCAGTCTGTATTCAAATATCAAGACATCAAGACGTAGTCAATCAAGCCACCACTGCTTATGTATTTCACAGCACTATCAGAATGCAGCAGCTTCACACTACACCGATCAGTCAGACGGTTTTTTCTTCAGTGCATCAAGGTTCAAATCAAAAACGTGGCAACCTTTCACATGCGGTTAGAGCGAACAGGCTCTGACACAATTTTGTGTTTTTCTCTCAACAACACAAGAGGAAAAATGCTGCCTTAGAAATGTCTCGTTTTTTCAGGTAGAAACCATGGCTTCTGGCTTGGCTAAAGTCTGCCACCCTTTATTTGCTTTGGCTGAGTTGAAATGGCTTTTCTTTGGGGGATAGATAAATCACCACACATCTCCAGGTGTGCACAGGCACACGGCAGCAGTCGCCATTTGGATCGGTGCTACTGAGAAGTTGGGGCATGCAGAGCGTTCTGCCATTACTGTGACGTGTTTGTGACAGGTTGTCTCAACAGTTCTCCATTACGGGGAAGCTGCACTCATGATCAAATGCAAAATACATAACTGCTGGCGATATGTGAGATGGTGGTCCAGTGGGTTAAACCATGGAACTGATACGCAGAAGGTTGCTGGTTCGATCCCAGCGGTCACCACCATGTTGCTCCAGGGGGATTGTCCCTGTAATAAGGGCACTGTAAGTCTCTTTGGATAAAAGCGTCTGCCAAATGCATAAATGAGTATCAAAAAAGATGTGCTTAATGTGATTTGCCTCCTGACTTCGCCTTTTTGCTAACTACTGAATTGTGACATCAATACAATCATGAACTTAAAATATAGAATCTTGCTATGGTATGGATGTGTATTAATTTAGTGGTTTATGTTTGAGGTTAATACGAGTGGAGTAAGTGTGCCACATAGCTGTGAAACTCGAAGTTTATCTGGCTAAATTAAGAGAGAGGGAGGGGGCAAAGCAGCGCTCTGGGTTGACAGATGGTATGACACATTTAATTCTCGAGTGGAAGGGCTTTGAGAGGAAAAAGGGACTAAGAAATGAGGCCCAGAGATTCTCTTGTGTCTGTCAGACATGAGTGTAACACAGTTCACAAATCAGAAAGTCATAAGTCAACACTTGCAGCATTCGTTTCATTGTCTCCATTAATGCTGATTTGTGCAATTTAGATCCTTAATGCATTCACGGTGGCAATATTAATAACTAATGTTGGGGCAGCAGTGGCTCAGTGGTTAATTTAGGTTGTCTACAAAGCGGAAGGATGGCGGTTCAATCCCCGGTTCAACCTGACCAAGTGTCGAGGTGTCCAAGACGCCTAACCCCAGCTGCTCCCGACGAGCTGGATGGCGCCTTGCATGGCTGACACCGCCATCGCTGTATGAATGGGTGAATGTGAGGCAATATGTGAAGCTCTTTGGATGGCCATGGGTCTGTTGAAAGCGCTATATAAATGCAGTCCATTTACCATTAATGTCTTTTTAAATCAGCAACACATTACTGTAACTCCAGACAAATATCTGCCTTGTTTGTTATAAACAGTTGACAGTGATTGAGATGTTGATGTCAGTAAGAGTAACATTACCCTATTATTAACTACTTGTATCATCATCCGCAAGCAACTGTTAAATTTCAGTCTTTGTTTCCTCAAGAAAATTAAGGGTTACACATCTTCAACAGGCACCCTGAGCCTATAGTTCATCCCAACACCAAACATTCAAGCCAACTAAAGAAAGACTAAAAGGATAAATGAGCAAACACTTAGTTCCTCTAGATCAGGGGTCTTCAACTAAAACTGCTTGAGGTCCAGTAAATCAACCCTCGTCACCGGCCGAGGTCCGGACAATTATATACCTAAAACAATAATTTATGTTTATTGCCAGACTAAAGAAATTAGTGTAGATAGCATTTGTTCTTAATTGAACAAAATGTAATATGTTCTCATATGGACAAAACATGTCTGTTCATATTATTAAAGCAAACATAGGTAATCCTTCACATCTCATTTTTGTCTCATTTGTTGTTCTGTTATGTCCTTTAAGTTGCTTTGGTACAAAATATCTAAATTCAACCAGTAGCCATGGCTGACAAAAATTAAAACTACATTTTTGGCTGACAAAAACTAAAAATGCCTTCATCTCTAAATCTGTACTGAAAATACATTCATTTCAACATTACTAGCAACTAAAGTGCTCTTTCCTGCTGAACTGAGATAAATAATAACAGACAATGAACGCAAACCCCCCCTGGATCAGAAAATCAGAAATCTCATAACACATTTTATCTCTACTTAACTAAATGTATCTTATATTGAACACTGCTCTCTTCTGTGCTTCAAATTGCACTGGTAAAATATCATTAGCAATATCATTCAGAAAGACAAACAGGCATAAAATAAAGAGCCACCAGTGTTGGAAAAATTAAAAAGTGCAAGAAACATTTTATTTAATGTTTCCACTTTTGACAACCGCAACAGAATCAGAGCAAATGAGACACACAGGCCTCGTACAGGATGCAGGAAGAATAAATGTGATTTTTTTTCCCCACCCATTCATTCATCACGGAAAAAACTCGGTTTTCAGCGTCAACTTTCCTAATTTTCGAAAATGCCATTGTTTTTACTCGCTGCTTTCTGCTCTGATGGTGCGTTCACACCAGACGCGAATGAAGCGTTTCGCGCGAGTGATTTAAGCCAAAGCAGAGAAGCGAATAGACATTCTGCAGCGCGAATAAAGTGGCGTGCATGACGCGTCATTCGTGTCCGGTGTGAACGCACCATCAGAGCAGAAAGCAGCGCGCAAAAACAATGGCATTTTCGAAAATTAGGAAAGTTGATGCTGAAAACCGAGTTTTCCGTTATGAATGAATGGGTGGGGAAAAAAATCACATTTATTCTTCCTGCATCCTGTACGAGGCCTGTGTGTCTCACGTAACAATAGTGAGCATAGTAACGTTAACTGTCGTCATCGCAACCCGTGGCGACATAGGACCCAAACGGTTCAACTGAGCTGCCTGATATAAATGTGATTTTTTTTTTTTAATGGCATGTGGCATATTTATTTAATTACAATGTTTACTTGTAAACAGCATACAGCCTTTAAATGTTTATGTATTATTTACTTATAATGATTATCATCAAAAGGCTTCGCGGTCCGGATTCGGACCGGAGTCCGCTAGTTGGCGACCCCTGCTCTAGATGTACACACACATGCAGGTTTATGAAGTTCTCAACCACTGTATTTAGAGATGCACCGATTGATCGGCCAGGGATCGGAATTGGCCAATTTTCTGCATGATCGGTGATCGGCCGCTCAGTCTCTGTCTACATGCGGCTGTGAGCACGAGCGCGGCCGCGGCGTTGACGTCACAGCCTCACTCGCGCTCATGCAAACATGTCGTTGGCATGGACGTTTTTTACTGTGAGCGAAGAAGAGACTAATTATGCCATTTGTAAAACTTGTAAGGTTAAAATAAACCGCGGGGGAACCACCAGGATAGCGCAAAACACGGCAAACCTAATTAAACACTTAAAACTCCATCACCACGCGGACATGCCCAGTTTGAAGAAGGTAGTAAAGGTCAAACGGCTAAAGCTGGCCACAGGTCAGCAGCCTCTCCTATCTTTCCTTGGTATAAGCAGCGAAAAGACCAAAGTAATTACAAAGAAATGACGGACTTCATGGCGCTGGATGACCAGCCGAACGCATAAACCGTCACTTCATGAGAATTTACCGTTTCATTTGTCTTCACGGCAACCCGTCAAAATAAAAGTTTGGTTTAAAAAAAATTACATTTTCAGAATATATTGGGCTACTGTTGTAGCCTACAGTAGATTTAGCGCTGTCTCTATGTAATAATAATACGTCTCTACTAATAATAATAATTATGCCCTGATGGTTGATTATTTTTCACTTGATCTTTTTTATAAACAACGTTTACTTGTAAACAGCATACAACCTTTAAATGTTTATGTATTATTTACTTATAATGATTATCATCATAAATAATAAACTTAATACATTTAATTTAAAAAAATGTATGGTTAAATAAATAAAAAATATATAAAAAACATTTAGCTGTGGTACCGAAATTGGTACCATAAAATGTTTATGGTATTGGTACCGACTACTGGAATTTTGGTACTGTGACATCCCTACTGGCAACAATTATTACCCAATTACTGAACTATTATTTGGAGGAGTATTGTACACTTCAGGTTTGTTCATTCATAGGATCTTTTGACTTTTTTAAAAAATAGAAAAAGGTCCATTTATAATGTTTTGTTTCATAAAGCAACTGATTTTCAGTTATTTGTTATTTCGACTTCTTTCCAGGCACAGAACACTTATTTTTTGAGAGTTGTTTAAGTGAGAGAAGATCCTGTTGTAATGTTTAATAATTTATTTTATAATAAAAAATAACATTTTGCTTTGAAGAAAAAGTGGATTTTTGTTTGTATATGCTGTCAATTAATAGTTGAAAATCACTGGGATCGAATAGTTGAAAAGAAAATCACAATCGGCAAAAATCGGTATCGGCCGATCTCATTAGCAAAAAATTGGAAATCGGACAAGAAAATTGCAATCGGTGCATCTCTAGTATTTACCATTTCACCTTTTCATTGGTGGAATAAAGTGTCAATACAATTCATCTATTCATCCATCTATTAGAGATGCACGATGATTCGTTAAAAGATTGCAATCTCGATTCAAACACTCGTGCAATCTTATTCCTAAATGACAGCGATTCGGCCAGACGCCTTAGTACGATCACAGCGAAACATTCAAATCTGCATTAGCGCTAATTAAAATGATCACAAAAGAACTGGGATAAAGGTTTATGTTCAGATTTAAATGTCTACAGTAGAGATCAAAATAGAGTAAATCACCTTTTGAAAGTAACTTGACAATTCAAATAAAGATCGTATCGATTATGCCAGTAGGTGGCGACACATGACTTTTAAAAAATGTCTGTGTCTGAAAGCTTAAAAATGCGTTACAAGGAATGAAGGCGAATTAAATGTTTGCTTCACTTCCTGACTCCTGAGATACCTTCATCTGATCGATTTTTAAAGGCAGCCTAGATGTATCCTCCGCTGCCTTTGATATCCCACAATCCTGTGCGCCTTTTCAGTGACAGTTGAGCTAAAAAATAAAGATGACGGCTGAAAGTTGCGGTTGGTGGTCGGTTTGTGTGTAAATGTACATTTTTGACTAGCGTTTTCTAGCGAGAAACTACTATTATACTAATCAAATATTCGCTTAGTTATCACTAAAGCTTGCTCGATTTTGCTGTAGAGACGATTACGCTGCCTCGGAAGTCTGTCCAAAATCAGTTTTGTGAGGTACCGTTGAGCACAAACGCTGCCTAGAAAAGTCATTGCCTGATAAAATCAAGCGGCTTTCAGACACAGCCTATGTTTATGTTATTGAATCATTCATTCAAGAGATTTGCTCAAAAACGCTGATTCATTCAGTAACGGAATAAGTGAAGAACTGAGTGAATTCATTGAATTTAAACTAATTAACATTTTTAAACAGACTGCAGCAATTAACATTTTCTTTTGTTGTCTATCTAGAATTGTGATCTCTATTTTAAACAAAAAAAAGGTTACGCTTTATTTTAAGATGTCATTGTTACAGTGTAATTATATATTTAAGTACTGAGTAATATTAATGACTATGTGTACTTACTGGTTTAGGGTAGGATTGGGGTTTGCTTGAGGGTTAGTTGCATGTAATGATGCATCATTTACTTTTATTACTAATGTAACATGTAATGAGGACACTGTAAAATAAAGTGTAATTTTTTTGTTGTTGTTGGTGATTTTAACGGTAAAAGACTGTAAAAATGCTTAACTGGTTAACAGAAAGTTTCCAGTTTAAAATACTGTTAAATTTACCGTTTTTAGAAGTGAAAAAGAACAAGTCGTTGTAAAGTTTACAGTGAAAAAACATACATTGACAGAATTCCCTGCATGACACTTTACATTTGATATATTTTCGTTGAAATAACTGTTTCTTCTCAGTTTCTCGAATCAGTTATGTACATTAGGGTTTTATGTTACATTTAATGTTGTTAAATTAATGTTTATTGCATTTTTAAAATGTCGTGTGTTACCATGATAGTGTTTAGTGTTTGTGTGCACCTTCTATATATTAGCATTGTCCTCCTGAAAGCTGCTTGTGATGAGCTTTGATTCATCATGTGACTCTCATCACCACTGTGATTGGTGGTTGTCAGTATATATCAAAGGTACATAACAGATATTAAAGGAACTGTATGTAAGAAATGTATTTCAATTAATCATAAAATGGCCCTAATATGTCAATAGACATTAAGAAATCATGTTAATTTCAAATACTTATATCACTGACAACAGTTGTCCGGCCAAGATATTGTCATTTTAAAATTGAAGTTGCAGCCCTCAACTGATGTTGATGTTGACATGTTGTGTCATGCCTGAAGCGCCGCCCTCCACCTATCTACCAATCACGAAGTCAGTAGTGTTTCTGCATTCGGGTTGCCAGCTCTGCTAGTTACCACAGCTGCAGCTACAAACTTTTTGGATAAACAATGTCTAACTTTACGAAACCTAAATGACCTCGGTATGAATCAGAAAAACGTTGTGACAGTGTCCGAAATAAAACAAGGATTTGTATAGGAGATGCCTTTGAAAGATGGAGACGGCTGAAAACGGAGAAGAATTTGAAGACTGACGCCAACGTTGCTAATTTTCTCCTGGACAGGTAAGGTTCATCTATGTTTGGCTAACTTGTACTTAATGTAAATGGACATTTCAAATATTCACGACAGTCGAACAAAGTTGTGCATGTTCATGCAAAGTAACGTTAGGTTAGCGCAGATGGAGGAGGTGGGTCATTGAATTGAAAAGGTAACGTTAAGGAATTGTTTGGTAAATAAAAATGGCGAGTTGTCATTGCTAACATTAGTAATGCATTATCAGAGCCCGTTTCTCTGTCATTATGCTGAGACGCTGATGAAAACAACATTAGCACGCCTATTATGGCAATGTGAAAACGTATTTGAGACAGTAGCCTAACGTTACCTCGGTAAAAATTATTCCTCATTCTTTCTTCGTATATATAGTGGATAAAACATGCTGCAAGTTGACCTGTATGACCATTGCAAATGTTATTTAGTTACTCTCAATCGTTTCTGATGGGACTGAAATCAACCATGTGATAGCCATTGTTGATATTGAACGCTGACATGGCGTAATTTGTCCCGCGTTATACTTGCTGTTGCAATGTTTGTTATTTGTTAGCCTACTTATGACAAAAACGCTTGTCTTACTGTGTACGACTCGTCACTTGCCATTGAAAGCTCCGTGTAGCAGCCTACGTTCCCGCTGGATCCTGCAGCCTATCTGGCAACCTCGAGTTGGGGTACTTGCAGTAATTTGAAAGTGATTGCAGTACCAGTTTTGGCCACAGTCCTACATACAGCTCCTTTAACATTTCAATAAGTTGGTAATTTAACATTATTTCAGTTCATGAAATATGGTTATTTACTGTAAATTTAACTTAAATCTGTAAAACCTATAATGTTGCTACCGTATTTTTTTACGGTAAAGTTCTGGCAACCACAGCTGCCGTTTTTTTTTTACATTAATTTTACAGGGATTTTTTTTTATAGTGGTGATTCTCAATTTATCCAGAATCCTCCATCCATCCATCCATCCATCCATCCTCAATTTATCCAGAATCATCCATCCATCCATCCTCAATTTATCCAGAATCATCCATCCATCCATCCATCCTCAATTTATCCAGAATCATCCATCCATCCACCCATCCATCCTCAATTTATCCAGAATCATGCATCTATCTATCTATCTATCTATCTATCTATCTATCTATCTATCTATCTATCTATCTATCTATCTATCTATCTATCTATCTATCTATCCATCCGTCCATCCATCCGTCCGTCCATCCATCCATCCATCCATCCAGAATCATGCATCTGTCCGTCCGTCCGTCCATCCATCCATCCATCCATCCATCCATCCATCCATCCATCCATCCATCCATCCATCCATCCTCAATTTATCCAGAATCATGCATCCGTCCGTCCGTCCGTCCGTCCGTCCGTCCGTCCATCCATCCATCCTCAATTCATCCAGAATCATGCATCTATCTATCTATCTATCTATCTATCTATCTATCTATCTATCTATCTATCTATCCATTTTTTAAAGTGGTGATTCTCAATTTATCCAGAATCATCCATCCATCCATCCATCCATCCTCAATTTATCCAGAATCATGCATCTATCTATCCGTCCGTCCGTCCGTCTGTCCATCTATCTATCTATCTATCTATCTATCTATCTATCTATCTATCTATCTATCTATCTATCTATCTATCTATCCATTTTTTATAGTGGTGATTCTCAATTTATCCAGAATCATCCATCCATCCATCCATCCATCCTCAATTTATCCAGAATCATGCATCTATCTATCCGTCCGTCCGTCCGTCCATCCATCCATCCTCAATTTATCCAGAATCATGCATCTATCTATCTATCTATCTATCTATCTATCTATCTATCTATCTATCTATCTATCTATCTATCTATCCATTTTTTACAGTGGTGATTCTCAATTTATCCTGAATCATGCATCTATCTATCTGTCCATCCATCCATCCATCCATCCATCCATCCATCCATCCATCCATCCATCTATCTATCTATCTATCTATCTATCTATCTATCTATCTATCTATCTATCTATCTATCTATCTATCTATCTATCCATCCATCCATCCATCCATCCATCCATCCATCCATCCATCCATCCATCCATCCATATTTAATTAGAAACACAAAAAACAAGGGGCATTCTGCAATTGAATGGCTCTTTATTCAAGAGGTTTATTCATGCATCAAACTTCTCTATAGGGCTCTATAGGGCTAGTTTTGACGTCCTCGGCAGTGTTGTTTTGCAGCTTTGTTCCAGACGCTCTTTTGGACAGAGGTTCTGGAGCCAAAGGACACGCGCACAGGCCACCGTCTCATGCTACACAAAACGTCCCCTGCTGCGTCTGGTACCACGCGCAGAGCAAACGCGAAAACGAAGACTTTACTCCGATCCCCCCTGCAGGAATAACGACTGCCTGTTCACCCACGTTTATATAACTTCCCAGAATCAGCATTAGAGGTAAAGTAAGAAAACAATGATGCTACTGTAAGTGCATGTGGGCGTCCACAAATGAGTGAGTGTGTGCGTGTGTGTGGCTGAGACAGAGGAAGGGGGAATGAAAAAGCAGGGATGAGCGAGATGGTAGAGGGAATAGAGAATTGAGTCGAAGTTAAATCTGATTTGTTGATGAACTACTTATCTAAATAGGCCACCAAAACTAATTGCATAGACCAGACTGCATGCTGATTGCATTATCAGACAGATCGCATCTCACCACGGATTCCCAAAACAACTCGAGCAGAAAAAATGAGCTGTGCAAACACAGCCAGATTAATAATAATATTTATATTTCAATTAAAAATGAAAGAGAGCTGCAACTCATTCGAAACTGAAATGCTTGATTAAGAAGTTTCACCTAACCACATCACACACTGACAGTGCAAAAAGCATTTAACATGCAACATGAAACGTCTCATAAATGTAAATAATATAATCATCGACTTACTTCAAGACAGCACTGTCTCCCTGTCTGACAGTGATGTTGTCCTTTAAATAAGAGTCTCCGCTTCTCGCTGGCACTCCTGCGGGCACAAGGAACAGCAGTCTTAGAGCCACAACAAGCAGGCATTTCCACTGCAGCTCGAAATAACCAGTTATGCCCATTTTGTCGTCGGAAAACTCAGAAACTTCCGTCCGCGCACACAGAAGAAGCGATAACTGACGGCGCGTAAATGTGATTCCCCTCGGAACGCAGCGTTCACTTCGTATTCCGTGCTTTAAATATCTCCAAAAGTACGAGCTCTACTTGGTGCTACTGACAGAAAATCCACTCAAATGCTCATCAATATTCCTTGAAAGTTTTCAGCGTTCGTGTGAAAGGGTTTTTCAAGCGTTTTTCAGACACACTGAGGTGCTGTGGCGAGTCTTCAGAGGCAGCACATATGTTGCTCGCGCTCTCAGAGAGATGCGCGCGCTCTTAAAGATGCTTCAGCCTCGTTCTGATCCTTGTCGTTTTCAAATTCTCTTTAATAGGACCCGCGTGAACTGATCGCAACTGCGAGAGGATGTTCGGCAAACAGCTCCGGGGGTTGGCTGTGTGTGTGGGAAAAGGCAGAAGCACTCCTGGAAATAGAGAGAACGCGCTCGGCGCGCGGTCGGTGGTGCTCTCGCGCTCGGATAGGTGAGGAAACTGACTGCACATCAGTTCCTGTGTCTCCCTAACTAGAGCTGAACTCGGGGTGAACGCATGCGGAGAAGACAGACAGTGCACGAGGTCAACACAGAGACTGAGAGAAAAATGTACTCCATACATCATAATTGTATTAATAACGAAACCTGCCATTTTGTTTTATTTAAGCAGCATTACATTAAAACTAATGATATAGTGTGCAGCGTGGCTAAAGGCACACCTTAAGCTTTTCATTACTCCCATAGTGTATGATTGCAGAAAGAAACCTATATGAACATTGATGGAGCAACAGATTTTGTGTGAAAATAAATAATAATTATTTGGTTTAAAAATCGTATAAATGTATGAGGTGGCGAGGGGGACGTTTAACCCCACAGACACACAAAAGACACAAATACTTCAGCTAAAATAATGTGTTTTTAATAATGTCTAAGTTAATACTTGCTCAAAACAATCACTTTAGCAATGTTTGAACTATTTTCTATTTATTTTGATAAATAAAATAATTAATTATTGTTCAATAAATACACTGTCATTAAAACATGTTAATATAGAAATATTTTTAAAATATAGAAACAAAATAGTTTTAAAAAGTAAAGATTATGAAAGCATTGAAGGAGATCCCATAATCATTTAATATAGATTTACAGTAGTAACAATAAATTATATTTTATTATATTATATGATATGATCAATATATTTTTTAAATATGATGGTTTCATTATAAATGTGCTGATTATCTCTAAGATGGACACCCAACTTATTATATGATATTTCCCGTCTGAATCTAATCATGTCAGCAAATGGAAAAGTCAGACAGATATTTATTATCATGCTAATTATTGTGCCTTTACCCCAAATACCATACTTTATATATTCTTCTGTTAATAAAAACTGTTGCTTTAATTACCTTGAACAAAACTGAAAATCATTCAAATATATTCAATAATGTTAGTGATTCTCATTTGCTACATATATCAAATATTGGATAAACAAACTTTGCGATGCTACCCGCGATCACGTCAAGGATCAGACAAATTTGCACGTGCTTCTTGAAAAGCGGATGTTTTGGAAAGTGCTGAGGCAAATAGAGCCATCTAGTGGTTTAGAGGAAAATAAAGGAGCCTTTTACCCCATGGAGCTTTTAGCCCCGTTGTACCCTACTATAAACCAAACATCCTAGTATGTGTTTTCAAATTGTATTGTATTCAGCTGTTCAGCTGGCTTAGACGGTCAGAAAGCCAGTCTACCACCTAGGGGTGGCACGGTACATGAAAAAAAACCCTGAAGCGTTCGGTTCGTCGCATGTTACCTCAGACAGTGGATGTCCTTTTCGCGCGAAACAAGAGGTGTGTGTGGACATACAGTAAAATAAAGTAAAGGTGGAGTGCCTCAGGTCAAAAAATAAGTATTTGAACACCCTGCTATTTTGCAAGTTCTCCCATTTGGAAATCATGGAGGGGTCTGAAATTGTCATCGTAGGTGCATGTCCACTGTGAGAGACATAATCTAAATTAAAAAATCCAGAAATCACAATATATGATTTTTTAAACTATTTATTTGTATGATACAGCTGCAAATAAGTATTTGAACACCTGTCTATCAGCTAGAATTCTGACCCTCAAAGACCTGTTAGTCTGCCTTTAAAATGTCCACCTCCACTCCATTTATTATCCTAAATTAGATGCACCTGTTTGAGGTCGTTAGCTGCATAAAGACACCTGTCCACCCCATACAATCAGTAAGAATCCAACTACTAACATGGCCAAGACTAAAGAGCTGTCCAAAGACACTAGAGACAAAATTGTACACCTCCACAAGGCTGGAAAGGGCTACGGGGAAATTGCCAAGCAGCTTGGTGAAAAAAGGTCCACTGTTGGAGCAATCATTAGAAAATGGAAGAAGCTAAACATGACTGTCAATCTCCCTCGGACTGGGGCTCCATGCAAGATCTCACCTCGTGGGGTCTCAATGATCCTAAGAAAGGTGAGAAATCAGCCCAGAACTACACGGGAGGAGCTGGTCAATGACCTGAAAAGAGCTGGGACCACCGTTTCCAAGGTTACTGTTGGTAATACACTAAGACTTCATGGTTTGAAATCATGCATGGCACGGAAGGTTCCCCTGCTTAAACCAGCACATGTCAAGGCCCGTCTTAAGTTTGCCAATGACCATTTGGATGATCCAGAGGAGTCATGGGAGAAAGTCATGTGGTCAGATGAGACCAAAATAGAACTTTTTGGTCATAATTCCACTAAACGTGTTTGGAGGAAGAAGAATGATGAGTACCATCCCAGGAACACCATCCCTACTGTGAAGCATGGGGGTGGTAGCATCATGCTTTGGGGGTGTTTTTCTGCACATGGGACAGGGCGACTGCACTGTATTAAGGAGAGGATGACCGGGGCCATGTATTGCCAGATTTTGGGGAACAACCTCCTTCCCTCTGTTAGAGCATTGAAGATGGGTCGAGGCTGGGTCTTCCAACATGACAATGACCCGAAGCACACAGCCAGGATAACCAAGGAGTGGCTCTGTAAGAAGCATATCAAGGTTCTGGCGTGGCCTGGAGGAGTGGGCCAAAATCCCTCCTGCAGTGCAAACCTGGTGAAAACTACAGGAAACGTTTGACCTCTGTAATTGCAAACAAAGGCTACTGTACCAAATATTAACATTGATTTTCTCAGGTGTTCAAATACTTATTTGCAGCTGTATCATACAAATAAATAGTTTAAAAAAATCATACACTGTGATTTCTGGATTTTTTTTTTAGATTATGTCTCTCACAGTGGACATGCACCTACGATGACAATTTCAGACCCCTCCATGATTTCCAAGTGGGAGAACTTGCAAAATAGCAGGGAGTTCAAATACTTATTTTATACTTATAAGTAGTTCATATGATAAATGTAACATTTAAAAGTTAAGATATGCTTCTAGTTTTAATAATTTAAACATGCTTTTGAAGTTTGGGCAAAAACTTCTGGCAGTGTTGTGTTTTCGTGTATTCTTTTTTTTCTTTTCACAGCGCTGGATGTCATATGGTGATTGTGAAACACACGGAACACTTCATTGTGAAATTTGCTAATCAGGTTAGCTGAGCTAAAGCCACAGTGCATTGTTCTGATCAACATTTACATGATTAACATGAAAAATGTTTCGCCAATGCGTTAGACTTGGTAGACAGCCAGTTAGGAAACAACTTCTACATGATATAAACATTTTTTTAATACTGTATCCTAAATTGTGGATGATTAAGCTATATATCAAATGCTGAAGTAAATTTCTGGAGTGTTAACGATAAAAAACAACAACAACAACAACCGTACAGAACCGAAAACCGTGACCGTAAAACCGTGATACGAACCGAACCGTGGGTTCTACCCCTACTACCACCTGAAACACACCCCTCTAAAACCAGAAATCAGACCAGCCGGGATTCTGCCGCTCCGCTAAGAACTGCAAACCACCTTAAAAAGATTAGTGCTGCATATAACATCAGCCAAAAATTGTAATCATATTTTAATAAGTGATTGTGCAATCAGACCCATGAAAAAACATAATTCTCAGCAACATTCAATTGTTAAAGTCGTCATATTTAGCCTTATTTGCATATTTCCATTACTCTTCATTCATAAGAGATTACAGTGATCAGTCTCCAAATATTTTATGTGGTGTGCGATTGATCCTGGATTATCATTCTCGTGTTCACCACAGTCTTTGACTAATCCTAAATGAATCACTCAACTAGTTTATGTTTACATTGATGGCAGCTTCGCTACAGCAAAAGAAGTGAGAAGAGAAGGGTTAAAGGGGGTTTATTGAGGGGATTTGACCGTTTTACCAAGAGCGTTGCATTAAAATGATGGTGATGATGATGATGAAGAACCTGCCAACTGGAAGTATGGCATGAGATAAGATTTAATTAAAACATATATATCTCCCTCTGATGTTACCTGGTACTTGAAAAGCTTATTTGATTCAACTGCTTTTTAATTAAAACCCGGCTGACCTAAGCAAATTGTAGATCAGTTTAGCTAATTAGTAGTGTGAATCCATGCCTCAGTGTAATGTGTTGAAAATGATACCCTTGATTTGATGATAATTCTCGGAAGGGGAAAAACAACAGAAGTCTACTGATCCTTAACACCTGAACTGATTGATTTAGCAAAAAATGTGGAAAATCCAACCATTTGTAGACACAACGAGCCAATTATATTTCTTTGTTTGATTGTTTTTCTGGAGGAATCTCAGTTGTGCTCAGTCCCATAGCTCCAGGTGGAAGTTTTTCATATCTAAAACTGCATCTGTATCAATTCAGGTCAATTGATCATCTCACTCCGTGTCGTCGTGCATATTCAGCGGTAGGCAAAAGGTCTCGCGCATTGAACACCACTAATATAAACGGAAGGAAACGGAAAGAGCCAAATGTGAGTGTACTGTCGTCTTGCAGAGGCAGATATGGCACAAAGTGGGTCACGTAGGCTGTTTGTGATATAACTACAGTCACTTTTGATTAACTCCTGTCTGCCTTGTGTGCTGCCGTTCTGTTAGTTGTAGGGGCTGCAATTATTTAGAATTACCTATCCATCTATATTTATCCAGCTATCCATCTGCCAATCCAAATGTTCTTTTCCTTCTTGCCAAAATGGCCACAACCCCTTTAAATAATGTAACACAATTTGCAACGTAGAAAATTGCCGCATTAATATAGAAGGGGAGAGCGGGACACAACCTAACGCTTTTTGTGTCAGTTTGTGTAAATCCAGTTGGGGTTGAGAGTATTTATTTTATCCCACATTAATGTCACACATGTCTAGTACAATTATGTGGTTTTGTTTAATTAATACAGTGCATACTTTTTTCTTGATTTACCCTGAAAGAATGGAAGTGAAATGTGACAACATGCCCCATAGGTGGCGTACATTGTTACATGTTAGGGGTACATTGTAACATGAGCAAATGACAGCTCAAAATGTTACCTGACATAATCAAAAAAAATCCAAGACAAAATAAAATATTTTGTCAATAAAATACATTTATTAACTTTTTAAAATAAAATAATGGCATTTTTTAAAGTCGGCATGAAACGGAAGTTGAGATCATCTTTTTCTCCTTATTGTGACGTATATCCGAGTGAAACGGCTTCTGAAATTGGAAAAAATGTAGGGCGGGGCTTGATTTCGTCCTTCGGGAATTGATTGGATCGTTGGAAGTTAGGCGTTGCTAACAAAATGGAGGCAGATTTGAATGCCAGTTTGCACTCGATCTCGATCTATCTGTTAAATACATTTATTTTCTCTCTAAATCTTTTCTACACATGTTACTGAGCATATGTCCTCACTTTTCGCTGGTTTATGCTACAGATTTCACTTATTTTAATCCTTTTATGGCTTTATTTCTGTAAAACTTTTTTCTCAGCTCTCCCTTATAAGGGGGGGCGCGCCGTACGCGCGTACACACACGCTGCATTCCTCAGTGCGAGCCGTGACAACAAGCTGTTCATCCGACTATAATCAGTAATTTTTACATAAAAAAGCTTTTATTTTTCATATATTTCTCTCTTTTTGCCTCAAGTCCTTCCTGAAGAAGGTATTGTGTACACCGAGAAAAATGCACCTTACCACCATATTGACATCTGAGGCGGTGCAGAAACGAGATGGGGCGATAACCCCGCCCTCGCGCCATAGCACATGACCGGGAGAGAAGAGAGGTTGTTTCGATGGGGGAGGGAAAGTTAACGTATTTGATTAAAGATTATAAGGGTAAATTAATTTTTAAAAATTAATGAAGTGCACAGATAAATCAGTTATAGTAAACACTACAATATTAAATATAAAAAAACTAATTGTAAAATTTGATTTCATGCCGCCTTTAATAATTAAAAATATACTCATTTTTGAGTTTGACAACAAACACATCGCTAAATACAGCTAAACAGCATATTTAAAAACATAATAATAACGAATAATTTCTGAATATTAACTCTCAGTCATTATTCACCCTTTTATCATGGTTTTTCAAAAAAATTCATAAAAGTATAGAATATAATGGCATATTTCTAATAGGGGCACATTGTAACGCAGTGTTACAACACACCCCATCTGCACAACTGGGATTTAAACCGCTGCTCATGTCTTCTGCTGTTAGATCAGCATTAAAGAACCATCTCAACTGTTAAATAACAGATATAAGATGATAATAATATCAGATATATCTTATTTTATATAAACACAAAAAATTAACTTAGGTAAGAAATAAACTTTCGCTACGGTAAATAAACATTCAGTAATATCTTCCAAAGATTTTTCAATTTTGCCGCAATTTTTTCTCAAAATAATGTTGATATGGCAACTAGTAAATACACTGAGTTTCGTCATTATATATAGTCATTATAGTTTAAAGGTCCCGTTCTTCGTGATCCCATTGTTCAAACTTTAGTTAGTGTGTAATGTTGCTGTTAGAGCATTAATAATACCTGTAAAATTATAAAGCTCAAAGTTCAATGCCAAACGAGATATTTTATTTAACAGAAGTTCCCTTTCAAAGCCTACAGCGAACGGCTGGCTTGGACTACATCCTGGTACTTCCTTCATAAATGACGTCAGTAGAACAGTAGAACAGACTAACCTCCGCCCACAAGACTACGCGAAAAAAGGGGGCGTGGTCTTGTTGCTGTCCCACGTGGAGAAGCAGACGTGTCGCGTGGAGAAAAGGAATTGTTGCGTTTGAGTGTGTTTGTCGCCATGTCGTCGAGACGCTGTTATTTTCATCCCGGAGTCAAATCACCTTTGTTTGGCTTTCCCAGGGACGCTGTAGAGATCATTAAGCGCATATATCTCCCGTTAAGAGGCGTGACCTTTCCATGCAAGTTACGTGCGCTAAGCTGCTGTCGAATCACAACACAGGAACCGTGCCACGTGCGCTAAGCTGCGGTCAAAACACAACACGGGAACCGCTGGCACAATCAGAACTCGTTACATATTTCTGAAGGAGGGACTTCATAGAACAAGGAACTCATCAGCCGTTTTTAGGACAGTGAAAACAGCGGTGTACAGATGAGTAAATTGTGTGAAAAATACTGTTTTTTTACACGCGAAACATGAACACGTTATATTGCACACTGTAAACACAATCAAAGCTTCAAAAAAACACGAAGAACGGGACCTTTAAGATGGCTGATCCAATTAGAATTTAGAGTTAGAACTATAAATGCCAATCAAATGGATAAACATAGTAGCAAGTTTCAACATATTTTGCACTTATAAATCACTGTTAAATAGTAGTAGTAGTAATAACCCAGCTATGTGAGAATGGAACTATTTCTAAGTGCATATTAGTGTGGTATGACACCTCTAGTCTAAATGCACTCTGGCATATCATATCTTGCTCATTATCTCTTCATTTCTTACCAAATGGCAGGATACATATATATGTGCAATGTAAATGTCCACATTTAACCTCAAGGTCAAAAGCAATTTGGGCCAGAAAACTAGGACATTAGCATCCCATTCCAACAACTTAATCTCTGGCAACTGCAGACTTTGCGATCCTATCGGAGTCAGTAACTGCGGTAGAGGAGGATGCCACTGTCTTCAAGGTAAACGCATTTCGCTTAAGCTTTTCAATCAAAAACGTTACTCCGGTTGAGCCATTCCTGCTGGATAACATTAATGCAGCTAGATGCATTGGAATGAAGGCTAAAATCACTTCAGTTCGAGAGAAGCTATGTTGAAAATGTCAATTATTATTCCGCATGGTTATGCAAATTATGTTGAGGGAGACGATGAGTTAATGCAGCTGGTATAGCTGGTAAAATCTAACGCTCAATCTCCGGTTGGCATTTAGAGTCACTCAAAACTATTCATGCACGCTCACTTTCGTGCTGTCACCTGATGTTCGATGTCCCCGTCTGCAGTGTCTAACGTTAAACTAACAATTTGTCAAATGCAGACTCAATAAAAGTAACTTCTGTGTATCACTGAAATAGTGTGCATGTTTTGCAGTCGCTGGTGCCTTCATTTTCCACATGCCCCAGTATCAGAGGAGAAAAACAGCTCTTTTTAAACAATAGGCCTAATGATGAATGCAACCTGAACAGCTGTTGCAGACGAATTGAACACATTAACATAGTTTAGATTAGATTCTGTACTCTGATATTAAAATGTGCATTTGGAACTATAGCTCAAATTAAAACAGACTACAAATCTGTTCAAAAAATCTTTTCAGTCTGTGCATAAATGGGTCTTTCTGCATGGTACATCATTATGCCAGCAAGTGTCTTTATGAGTGAGACATGGACTCATTCGTTCAACACTGATTCATTCAAGGAACAAAACAAGTGACTGTCTTCATGAGCGAGTCAATACATCATTCACTTAACTGATTTGTTCTAAAACACTGATCTGTGCAGGAATTAAACAAGTGTCTTTGTAACACTCAAACAATTTGTTCAAAAAACACTGAGCAACACATTACAAACACTACTGTTTGTTGGGAAGGAATGTAGTTAGGTATGGGGTAGAATAGACAGTAGAGGTGTAATTACTCACAGTTCAGTTTTTATCACGGTTCGGTATGTGCTGGGTTCAGGGAAAAAATGACTACTGTCAAATAAAAAGAAAATAAGAAAATAAGAACAAAAAACTACAAGCAACAGCACGAATGCATACAATAGAGCAAAGATACATATAAAATAAGCAGTGCTATTCAGGTATCTAACAGTAGTTTTCAGGTACAGAAATTGAAGAAAGTAATCAAAATGTAAAACAACATTGCATATAATCTTCGCGGTATAAATTAAACGAAGATGCATCATTATTAAAGTTACAAAACCTTGTCTTTTGTTTGATTAACATTAAAAAACATAGACAACAATATATGCAACAGTATAACAGTATATATATATATATATATATATATATATATATATAATATGAGGCTGCTGTCACTTTAAGACATAATGCACGGATCCAATATACTGATACTGTACACGTGTTGTCTTTCTCGACTTATGTTCATTAAAGACATGACCTACTATGTTTGCTAGGATACTCCCCAAGATGGGCATGTTGCCAATTTTTGTGTGAATTTGTCTGTTCAAGTGCAAGACTTAAAGGTCCCGTTCTTCGTGATCCCACTGTTCAAACTTTAGTTAGTGTGTAATGTTGCTGTTAGAGCATAAATAATACCTGTAAAATTATAAAGCTCAAAGTTCAATGCCAAGCGAGATATTTTATTTAACAGAAGTTCCCTTTCAAAGCCTACAGCGAACGGCCGGTTTGGACTACATCCTGGTACTTCCTTCATAAATGACGTCAGTAGAACAGTAGAACAGACTAACCTCCGCCCACAAGAATACGCGAAAAAAGGGGGCGTGGTCTTGTTGCTGTCCCACGTGGAGAAGAGGAAGTGTCGCGTGGAGAAGAGGAAGTGTTGCGTGGAGAAAAGGAAGTGTTGCGTTTGAGTGTGTTTGTCGCCATGTCGTCGAGACGCTGTTATTTTCATCCCGGAGTCAAATCACCTTTGTTTGGCTTTCCCAGGGACGCTGTAGAGATCATTGAGCGCATATATCTCCCGTTAAGAGGCGTGACCTTTCCGTGCAAGTTACGTTCGCTAAGCTGCTGTCAAATCATAGCACCGGAACCGTGCCACATTCGCTAAGCTGCGGTCAAATCACAACACGGGAACCGCTGGCACAATCAGAACTCGTTACGTATTTCTGAAGGAGGGACTTCATAGAACAAGGAAGTCATCAGCCGTTTTTAGGACAGTGAAAACAGCGGTGTACAGATGAGTACATTGAACATGAACACATGTTATATTGCACACTGTAAACACAATCAAAGCTTCAAAAAAACACGAAGAACGGGACCTTTAAAAGAGAACATTTTGGTTATGTAACCCTCATTCTAGGGCTGTAACGATTTGACCAAAAATAAAAACCTTGATTAATTGAACATTTTTCCTCGATTACGATTAATGAATGATTTTTTTTCTTCTTTTCTTTTTTGCTTTCCATTTTTGCCCTCATAAGTTTTTTGAGTAAGTTCCTGATAATGGTTTTACTGTAAATATTTTCTACTATTAAAGGTGGAATTTTTTTTCTAATGGAAAAAGTGCATTTCTTTGTGATTTTCAAATACTTGAAGGAAACGGTTCACTTTCAGCAGTTATTGTCTATGGGGCAGATTTCTGCTTATTGTACATCAGATACAGATAAATTAGCACATAGGCCTACAGTATATTTATTTGAATGCATTAATGAGAGGGTGATTGTGTGTGTGAATTACTCATACCGTCTCTATTCATTATGAAGCTGTGGTTTGTACTTACTTCAAAGGTATTAAAATATATGCCTATAACGGTTGAGTTTCTAAGCTCCTTTAGTGACTTTACTTTAGTCAGGACAGCGTTGACACTGCTTTTCTGCACGCGATCTTCACGTGATGTGCGAGCTTCTGTCTGAGTGTTCATTTGTCACAATATATCAGGCATTAGTTCAACATAATACACATCTGATGGTCTAAAATCGCTTTAATGTTCAAACTGACAGGCCATAAAACATACAAATGACAAAGCTTTGTGAGGATGCAGGTGAAAGAGGTCTGCCTTCAGGCGTTGTCAGAGACGCGACACGGCTCGGCTCGGCTCTCTGTGTCACAGAAAAAAGCTGAGCACTGAACGGATAAGTTTTCCGTATTGTTGTTTTTGAATAGTGCACAATCCCTTTAAATGTTCAAGCTTTTAAACGCATTTACTTGACAAACTTCATGAGGACAAAAGTGAAAGCGATCTGGCTTCGGCGCTTGCTTCCGTCTGTGTGTGTGTGTGTGTGTGTGTGTCAGTGCGTAGGCTATAAGAACGGCAATTAACTTACCTGTATATACACTCAAAAAATGTTATGATGCTGTTCACTTTATTTAAGCAATTCATCTTGATTTAACACAATTATATCAGGTTTCTGGTTCAAATGTAATTGATTCATGTTAAACTGACTTGAAACCGTTACTCTTTGACATAACTTGATGTTTTCATTTTGAAATAACATGTTTCAATCAAGTAACCCAATCAAACAAGACTTTCACTTCCCATCATGCTTTGCAAAGGGGCTGAATTCGGAGAGTAAATGTTTAAATAAAGGGCTATTTGATGCATTTATAACAAGATGAGAAAATGGAGAGACTTTGAATGCCTATGTGTTATGTTGGTATTTAAAAGTTGTTGTTATGTTAGTGTTTTTGGAGGTTACCATTGTGGTGAAGTGTAGAGCGTGTGCTTCGGGTGAGGACCTGCTTATAACAATTAAAGTTGTTTTAATAATAAAAAACAACTCCTTTGGGCATGCCATGGATGTAACAAAACCATCTTCTGGCTAGCTAATAAGACCTTGTAAAAGGTTTTGTAAATGTTGTAAAAATAGTATTTCACTAAATTAAAATAATCAATTAAACTGGATTACTTGTTTTGGTTTGTTTTTTATATTAATTTTAGAATAATTAAATTGAATAGTTTTGGACAAAATTAAAACATTTTGTGACTTAACTAAATTGCATTTAATTAACCTTACGCAATTTTAATTAAATTCAACATAACCCAATTACTTGGAACCTGTTGACATAAAAAAAAAAGAAGTAAATCCAACATATCATTTTTTCTGTGTAAAACATGCAGTTACTATAGTGATTCTGGGCATCTATAAACACAAATAACTGCTCCTGCCTCTCTGTGTGCCTGCAAACTGCACTTGGTGTGACTGACGGGGAAATATCCCACATGGGAAAAATATGTCGGTTAGAGGTTCTGAGTTTCATTTTCGATTATTTTTCCTTCCTCATTCCCTGATGGAGAGAATGGAGATGTTATGTTATGTCGACTGACTAAACATCTCGTCACATCCCTAAATAGAGAAATTTTGCTCCGTCTACTTTGACGTGTGTATGGTGTGGGAGTGACATAGGTTATTTGTCACGACGAGCAAGAAAAGTTGACATGGAGCACGTTATATCTTAAACCTCTGAGCCTGAGGAATCAACCATTTAAAAAAAAACCTCAGAAAAGAGGAGTTTGCTGTCAAAGAGAGAATGTGACAGAGCTTATAATAAAATGAGAATCAACATTGGCAGGCTTTTCAGAGATTGGGAGAACTAAAGGATTTGAAATGTTGTAAAAGTGACGCATAGATGGCATTTTTACTACACAAAACTACACATTTTTACTACACAAAAAAAATGTTCTATATGGCACCAAAAATGGTTCTTCGTCGTAATCATAGAGGAACCACTTTTGGTGCTATATAGCACCATATCTTAACATGTTCTGTATATGGTAGCGGTGCTATATAGCACCTTAGTTAGCGGTGCTATATAGCACCTTAGTCAAAGAACCGGTGAAGAACCTCTGAAGAACCGCTGAAGAACCACTGAAGCACCAACATTGGTGCTATATAGCACTAAAAAAGGTTCCCCTATGATTACGAGCCAAGAACCATTTTTGGTGCCATATAGAACCTTTTTTTTTAGAGTGTACTCAACATGCTAGTATGGTATGTTATTTCACAGATAAATTGCCATATGTAGCTTTCTAACAAAGTTCATTGTAAAGCATTATCTATTGTGAAGGGTCATTTCATTATGGTTGATGTAGCGCTGTGAAATTGTTTACGAGGAAGTAGTGTCGATTAATAGGTACACTCTAAAAAAAATAGGTTCTATATGGCACCAAAAATGGTTCTTGGCTCGTAATCATAGGGGAACCTTTTTAGTGCTATATAGCACCAATTTTGGTGCTTCAGTGGTTCTTCACCGGTTCTTTGTCTTTGTCTAAGGTGCTATATAGAACCACTTAAGAACCACTGACGAACCACTGAAGCATTAAAATTGGTGCTATATAGCACTAAAAAAGGTTCCCTTATGATTACGAGCCAAGAACTATTTTTGGTGCCACATAGAACTTTTTTTTTTAGAGTGTATAGCTACAATAACGTCTTCAGCTACTCCACTTGAGATCCTTTCCATCTAAACTGCTTATATCTCTTAAGCCTAGTGAATGTTTTATGAGCAATAGGATAATATCTCTCTCTCTTTTTTTAGTTATGAGAAAAAAACATTCATCCGTACAGTCATGCAGAGATGAAGCACAACCAAAACAATGTTCTTCTGTAAAATGCAAGCAGTTTTGTTTTTTAACCGCTATAGAGATCCAAAAGTTATCTCTCATAAAGTGTTTAGAATGTATTTAAAGGTTATTTGTTGGGCAGCAACAAAAAAACAACACTAACAAAGGTCAACTTGTACTGGCAAAAATTGAACCTGTAATAATACAGAGGCTGGATGTATTCTTCACATGGCATTTATTCCATGTTTAGTTTTCTTAAAAAACAAATCCCTTCAAAAATATCTGGCTAAACAATAATCCTCCAGTTGACCTTTCAGGACCAAAACTGAAGCAAAGCTCACAAAATCTATTCATTAGTGTCACAAAGTCTGAGACATGCGACACAGACGATTCTGAACTCCTTGATCCCAGAGTGCACCATTCATGCTTGTCACACTCCACAAGTTTGTCTTTCACCATTTAGACAAGTTAAATCGGTGGATTTACAGGAATATTTTTACATCATTTTCTCACTCTCAACCCTTATGATTTTATTTCTTCTACACACTACCACTATAGGAGATATTTGACAGAATGTGTAATCTAGGATGTAATCATATTGTAAGATGCTTTATATCACTTTTTGTCATTTATAGAGTTTAACAGCCCCTAGTTACCATTTATTTCATTAGGGCTTTTCACACTTGAAATTGTCTAGACCCTGAATGAACAGAATTCTAGGTTATCTTGCATCATATTTCACACTGGACATATTGTACCAGGGTTAACAATAAATCCATGCTGAAAATTCACACTAACTCTAAATATTCTTATTTACATATGTGGACGATTGTACAAACGCAGCATGTGACTTGTTTCCATAAAGGCTCTTTAGCATTGCACATCCTCATAATATATATTTCAGACTGCCATTATGTTTTTCAAACTATAAAGAGTTAAACTCTAATTGATGCATTTTCAGTCATTATTCGAAATGTTTGACTTGTTTTGGGCACGGCAATGCAGGGTTTCATAACCCAGGGCCTGACATTAACGCTTGTCCGGGACAAGTGGATTTTTTGAAGGGGAAAGTGAAAGAGAATTTGACTTGCCCGACCGGACAAGCTGATTAAAATGTCAATAACAAAAAATAACTAGGGAATCACCAAAATGCAAGAATGATTCCGCATTCATTAGTGTAAGTGGCGATTGGCAGTGAATAATAATATATAAAGTATAATGAACTGACGGTAACAAGGTTGTGCTGTTGACGCTCGCGCAGCCTCTCGAGGAGAAATCAAAACAAATGTGCGCCGCTCACACGGAGAAACTCAGTTAACACACTGCAGTAAAAACGTAGAAATGTGGAGTTTATTTATATTTATAACATATGATACAGTTGCAACATCACATTACCAAAAGTGCTGTTTTCCTGACAGCACGATTGAAAACGTGACACTGATTTCATATGACAGTTCCATAAACAATTAATTAACATCAAATCACTTACATTTTAGATGCAATATTGACTGTTTTTGTTCTATTTCAGCAGCGAAAATAGTTCCAAACAAAGATCACAGCAGAACCATAACGCATCTCAGAGCAACAGTGTGTTACTGAATGATTCAGCGCTTTGAACGAATCGGTTGAATCAAAGATTCAATGACCTATTCATAAACGACCTCCTCATTATTGAATGAATCAGCCGTTTGAACGAATCGACTCAATGACTCGCTCATTAAGACCTGCGCCACCTACTGGCAGTTTAGTTTCATGTTAAACATTCTTTCCAACTTTTCTTCTTTGTATATTTGAAAAATATCTATTACAATCTCATAACATTATTTAATACAGATGTAAGTTTTCAGTATAAATTGTTTAATTTGATTGGTAACAGCCCCATAGTGTCTTAATCTAGTTTAATTTATTGATCAAATTTAAGAATATAAAATTAAAGCTGAAGCATAGCCTATATTTAATACGATTAAGTTGAAAAATGCCCTTTATAAAAGGTAAATATCACAAATATGCAGATTTAAAATATGTCAAAGCTGATTGAACACTGGTGAGAATATTGCTTCAGAATAATAATGTCGAGCCTTGCATAACCCCAGGTTAAATTACATGTGTGCAACGTTTCTACCTGCGATTAAAGTGAGGTTTAGAATAAGAATAACCCAGGGTCAAGTACAGTGTGAAAAGCCCTATTCTATGGGGGGAAACAGCTTTGACATTCTGCTAAACATCTGCTTTTGTGTTCCACAGACAGTCCAACGGGTTTGGAACAACATGAGGGCGAGGAAATGAAGAATTAATTAATATTGAACCATCTTCTATTGAATATTCATCATGATGTTGAGAAAATTCCTAAACAGACGTCTTTAGACAATAAGACAGCAGTGACAAGTCCATTTGCATGAAGGAAATGCATGATTTACAGTCCTCTGGTTTTCTAACCCAGACTGTGATTCATAACAGGAGCTCTTTGGCTGACCCCTCAACAGGCCACCTGCACTACAGAACCTCTCTAAAACCGTATTCCTTCGACCTCAAAGTCCCTGACTCAAGGTTGAGTTTAAAGGATGCGCAACACTACCAGCATTATCTTCAGTCTGGAAAATCTGTTTGAACAGGACGAAGCGTTCTCCCAGAGGAAAGTTGCTAACCTTGCAGTGAACTGAGGAGGTCTCCTCTCCTGTGATAACTTCTGCTAAACTAACCATGAGTGTTGTGTCCTTGGGAATACATTTCTGAAAGAGAAGAAAGAGGTGCTGTTGTACAGCTTGTTCGAAGGTTGCTTCTCATTTCAAATTACAAAGCGGTGCAAAAAACATCAAATCAAAGACATTACGAAGAGGTGCGATGCATGTTCACAGTTGCACTTGATCTAGAATGTTCAATAGCTTTGAATACATTTCATGCCTAAGCTACAGTTTCCTTAAGGCAAGAAACAGATCGCACAGATGTTCTGCCGTCATGTCTTAGTTTTTAAACATCACAATGAGTGAGAAATGAACATATTATGCTGATTCACATTCATTTTCTCTAACTGCAAACTTCTAAGAAACATTTTTTTTTTTTGTTCATTTTGAGAAATATTGTTGACACCCACAAAGCAGCCAGTGCAGCAAAAAAAAATAGCATCTTGTTTGGTGTTTTGCAATTATTCCCCCATTTAGTTCCTCCGTCAGAGACATGGAATTGTTTGCTGAAATACATAATGGAGACCTCTAATATTTCTGGTAACCTGTTGCTTTGAATGCCAATGCGAACAAACAAAAGACCATCTTTCTTCGCAGGCACACCTGTCTACATTAGACATGTGCCGGTAAACGGTAATACTATATACCACAATAATGAACATGCACAATATTGTTATCGTGGGCACTTTAAAATACCGTGAATAATTATTTATTACGAATTATTCCGATTTTTAGAATGCATTTTTAGGATGCACTTTTACCCATCAACCGTTTAAAATGAACAACAGGAATGTGCACTGATGTAAACAGACCGTGCATGAGCCGAGCACATGGTGGAACAGGAGATGTGCTGAAGTGCACATTCACTCTCTGACAGCAGAGGGCGCTGACAGAGCAGCAGAAACAGCTGTTTCCCCGGTAACCCTTGTAAACAAAATGATATGGTGAAAAGACTTAAGGCTATTCATTTTCAAACTTAAACATTTTACATTATAATCTGGACTAAATTACATGCCCTAGATATTGTTTGAATTTATACTACGGGGCCGTTGAATGCTTGAATCTGATTGGCTGATGAACGTTCTGAGGTGTGCAATTATTTTCTGGGAGACGCACAGCGAACGTAGTTGCAGGCAGCTCTTGACCGCATTACAGTTCCATATCACTTCGCATAGTTAACTGTAATAACGGACATTACAGGACTAAAAAACAACAACATGACAGACGATTTTCCTAAAGTAAATCTTAATATTTACGGTGAATATAAAACGTTCAACAACTGGGCGGCAGCAGTATTAGACAGTCCAAATGAAAACCAACAGACGGAAGCGGACATCAAAGGCAAGCTTTTCTGTCTCATTACTGAAATCACACATGCTCGCACACGCACTACAGTTTGCACAAAAAGGTGTCAGCGCTGCCCTGACCATTTGATCAGTTAGCCTATATAGTGGAGCAACTTAAAGGCTACACGTGACATTTTTTTCACTAGCGTGGTAATAACAGCGCTGTTTAGAGACGCACAGAGGCAGCCTAATTCACACAAGCACTCTCTCTCTCTCTCTCTCTCTCTCTCTAATAACTTTATTAATAACTGCAGTAGAATGCTATCAACGGCTCAAGCCTTCGTTAACAGCTTTAAAATGACGTTTCGGAACTAGCAAAAGAGCCGTTGGATGAGACGCGGAAGAAATAGTCCTACTCACAATAGCGATTTAAGTACAAAAACCGGACGAATCCCTTTAAATATATCTTCGGATCGATGTCTTGAGGTGTGGTAACCGTAGTATAAGCGGAATAATTGACTCCGGGGCGTTCAATTATTAGAATAATAATGTGCTTCGCGTCGTGACCGCATCACCACCTCGGGTGTGCATTATTATTCTAATAATTGAACGGCCCGTCGTCAATTATTCCTTACTTCATTCATTAACAAACTGACAATGAAAATAATTCTAAAGCATGTATTCATCTTAGTTAAATGTACATTTCAGCATTTAATAACACATTCATAAAATCAAAAGTTGTAACTATTATTTAATGGACCTGAGCTTACACTAACAGTTGCTTTTTTAAACTAACATTATCAAAGAAGAATATCTTCTGTAAAAATGTAGCTATTCATTCTGTGTTAATGTTAATGCATTAACTGGTGAGACATTATTGTAAAGTGTTACCTATTGTTCTTTATAATTCTTTTGCACTTAATCGGTTTTAAATATTTGTTTACTTTATACATTTTTGTGTATTGCTTTATTGTATTTAAATGTTTGGTTCTTTTGTTATAAGAAAGTTATTAAACCTGTTATAGTATGACAACACTTTTTTTGCAATTTATTTATTTTAATATCGTGATAATACCGTATACCGCGATAAAAGCTTCAGCAATTAACCGCAACATGAAAAGTTGATACCGGCACATGCCTAGTCTCCATTTTGGAATAGCTGTGAATAATAAAAATGTACAAAAAAGGTGACTATCTATACATAAAATCCAAAATAAGACCACAGTGGACAAAATATCCATTGTTTGCAATTATGCGATGAAATCAATTTGCTTGACTCTTTGGGAGGCAAAATATGTGTAGAATCAATTTTCAATCAGAAATTGCAAGTAAATTTCACATTTAATTACAAACAGACAGTAAGTAACACGTTTAATTGAACGCAACGTTTTCAAGCAAAGACTGAAATAGTATTACAGTGTGTAAACATGTTGGGGTGGCCCAAAGTTTTAATGGGTTTTAAAGGGGCATACTTCCCTGCAGTGCTACAGCGCAGTAATGAACTCCTCTGTGCGGTTTCACAAAATGTTAGCAAATTACAGGGCAATTTAAAACGACCTGGTGCTACTATTGCATCCATCCAGCCAGCAGACACATGCATTTCTATTGTTCAAAAATAGCAGCCTCCACTATCACTCACACAGTCTGCTGCTGTAGTCAGTTAGGAATTAATTTGAGTCCTGACCCTGAAGCAACTGGACTGGATATGATGACAAATCTCATACAGGGAGCGGCTCATGGCCTGCACATTTTTATCTGTCACACAGTTGTGTCGGCATAACGGGCGTCTCTTCAGAAGCACTGCGAGAGTATGCGACCGTTTTAACTTTGTTTTATTAATCAGCAAACATCAAGAACACGGTTGCAAAGGTCTCCAACACATTCATCAATGAGAAATTAAAGCTAAACAAGTGACAATGGCATGTCAGCGATGCATAAAGTGAGATATGAAATGTATTGTAGCACTGTAATATTGTATCCCTCACAGAGTTGTTTTTAATCTTTACCTGAAAGGGCCAGAGCTATGATTATGATGAAAAAACATGTAGGTTAGGAAAAATTACAGCTATGGTTGTGTTGATTGAACAAGATGACTTTATGAATAGTGACAAATCAAGTTACATGCCATTTTTCCATTAAAGGCACAATATGTAGTTTTCACTGCTGGAGGTCGCTTATTCAAAACAAAGGCGTAGCTTGGGAGTTTACCTCTATAGCCGGTGGAAAAGAATCCATCGGGACTCAGGCAGAAATCATATTCATGGGTGAGCTAATGTATTAAAGATTTATTAACGCTAATGTAGTATGAATCAGGGCGGGGCTGAAAGCTGTAGGAGCGGAATGAGAACGAGACGACCACGACACATGGCTTGAGAGCAGTGAAACTTTTATTCCACCACAGACGAGCGAAATACTTTTCCTCTCCTCTTTCTCTTTCTTCTTCCCTCCCTACTCTAGCCTGTGCTACACTGAGCAATGTACACGGTCTCAGGATTTCAGGCTCTTATTGCGCTTCTCGACTCTTCATGACCAATCGCTTCATGTACCCCCAAGTTGTAAGTCGCTTTGGATAAAAGCGTCTGCTAAATGCATAAATGTAAATGTAGATATTACACACATCTGAGTGTGCTAAAGTTATGTTATAATGCTACTCTGTGCGTTCGCTCGACGCTACTATGAGACACTTGTTCACACTGCAGTGAGCGAGATCAATATTAGGCGGTAAAACATGGTACTCGCGGTAAATCAAGAACACCAGATTTAAAGGTCCCGTTCTTCATGTTTTTTGAAGCTTTGATTGTGTTTACAGTGTGCAATATAACATGTGTTCATGTTTCGCATGTAAAAAAACAGTATTTTTCACACAATTTACTTATCTGTGTACCGCTGTTTTCACTGTCCTAAAAACGGCTGATGACTTCCTTGTTCTATGAAGTCCCTCCTTCAGAAATACGTAACGAGTTCTGATTGTGCCAGCGGTTCCCGTGTTGTGATTTGACCGCAGCTTAGCGAACGTGGCACGGTTCCTGTGTTGTGATTCGACAGCAGCTTAGCGCACGTAACTTGCACGGAAAGGTCACGTCTCTTAACGGGGAGATGTATGCTCTTAATGATCTCTACAGCGTCCCTGGGAAAGCCAAACAAAGGTGATTTGACTCCGGGATGAAAATAACAACGTCTCGACGACATGGCGACAAACACAGTCAAACACAACAATTCCTTTTCTCCACACGACACTTCCTCTTCTCCACGTGGGACAGCAACAAGACCACGCCCCCTTTTTTCGCGTATTCTTGTGGGCAGAGGTTAGTCTGTTCTACTGTTCTACTGACGTCATTTATGAAGGAAGTACCAGGATGTAGTCCAAGCCGGCCGTTCGCTGTAGGCTTTGAAAGGGAACTTCTGTTAAATAAAATATCTCGCTTGGCATTGAACTTTGAGCTTTATAATTTTACAGGTATTATTTATGCTCTAACAGCAACATTACACACTAACTAAAGTTTGAACAACGGGATCACGAAGAACGGGACCTTTAAACAATAAGACTAACTGTGTTGAGCTGGAGAACAATGACTAGTTTTCTGTCCATGAATGATCCAAACAGTTGCTCATCTGTCTAATAAAACACATCATATATTAAAGCGTCTTTGGTGTTTCCATGGTTTCTACAAAATAAAACCAGAAATTGAGAGTAACGCGGGTATGATGTCATTGATCCGATCCGTGTCCTGGTTAAAATCGCTTATTTCTCTGGATTTAAACATTCTTGGAAACATTTGGGATAATGTAAGGACGCAATTCAAAAAATATATTACATTGTTCTAATGGTTTTTGGATATTCTAGTCCAAAAATCATACATATTGTGCCTTTAAGAACTGCAAAGAATCATGGTTTAAATAAACTATAAGTGATAAGTGAATGTAAGTTATGGTGAAGTGCTCTTTAGTCTAATAATGGAAATGTTTGTGTGTACTTTCTCTGCCCATTAACTTTCCCCGCCAAACACGGCATTTTCCAGGTTTCCATGTTTCCACTGTCATGTGCTAGGGGGCGCTGTAACGCATCTTCTGAATGAGTTCAGAATCTCCTGATCAAAACACAGGCGAAGAAGACGCAAAAAAAACAAGCGATCGTATGCAAGTAGATGCATATGTAAAATAACGGATCATCAATATTAAACATCATATAAATCAAAACCTAATGCCTAATGTCACTGAATGTAATGTCGACCCAGAACGAGCATTAGGGGAGTTGATGGACTCCATCTGTGTTTGATCATGGCTTTGAATCTGATCCGGATGTAGTTTTTGACAAAAATTTGAATTTCTCAGCTTTTTCAAAATGTTGCTTTTTTTTATGAAACTTACCCATATTTAAGTGTTGATAAAAAAGAAATGCATAACGCTAGAATAAAATAGTTTTTTTTGTTTGTTTAAAAGCAGAGGGTCCGCTCCTTTTGATATATTGCATGCTCGGATATTCATAAAAAAAAATATTCTATGGGCCATTACCTTTTTGTGAAAATGATCAAAAACCCTGGCGGTGGTTGGCAACTTTTTTGTTGTGACCCACGCGTCTTATAATGACTTTTACCACAGAAATTTACCGTCAAACCTTTATCTAGGACCGCCCAAGAACTAGAAAGCCATGTGGTGATGATGACACATATAGACCATTTGTGAGCAGACAGCACAGCTGCGCACGCATTGTGGTGGCAGAAAAACAATCGTAACAAGTGGAGGAAAATGGGCAAAAATCCACGGAATGAGAGACAAAAATGTCGTCTTGTGCCTTTGCATGTATAACGGAATGCAAAAAAGATGGTCTTCATATTTATAGAGTACCGCCGTCAAAGACGCTCCGTGAAGCCAAACGCAGACATTTATGATTGCAAGCCACGGACTGGACTGATGACCCTGTGATTAGTCTGCTATTAAAGCATGGATTTCATTTAAACAATAGATCTACATAATAATCACATATGCAGTTCATATAGGGGGCATAAAAGCTTTACAGTTACAGCATGAAATAATATTTAAACCTGTACCATTTTATATAGGTAACATTTAAACTTAACATTTTTAGGCCTATCTCACAATTCTGACTTTTTTCTTGCGATTGTGAGTTGATATCACAAAAAGACAGAATATCAAGATTAGACGTTGCAATTCTGATATTTCTTCTTAGAATTGTGAAATATAAACTCTGATAAAATATAAAAATAATGTTTTATTAAATGGCTTCCACAGAGTGCTACTGCCACCAGGTAGGCTCCACCCACAAAACACGTCATCAATGTTTGCGGTCTATATCAACTATTACTCACAGTAAGCCACCAAAATGAGTTTTTTAATGTTTTATGAGAAGGATTTTACACGGAGGATAAAATATGATGACACTTTGAGTGACACAATGACCTGAGGTTTGCCACAGATACGGAAAATGATTTATTTTTCAACTAAATTCAACTAAATTTCATGAACACAAATATATTTTTATAATAATAACCAATGCAAAATGCTGAATTCAACTGTGTGTGTGTGTGTGTGTGTGTGTGTGTGTGTGTGTGTGTGTGTGTGTGTGTGTGTGTGTGTGTGTGTGTGTGTGTGTGTGTGTGTGTGTGTGTGTGTGTGTGTGTGTGTGTGTGTGTGTGTGTGTGTGTGTGTGTGTGTGTGTGTGTGTGTGTGGAGAGATGGATGGATAGTATCTATATGACCTGAGGTTTGTCAGAGATAAGGAAAGTAATTTCATTTTCAACTAAATTTCATGATCAAATATATTTTTATAATAATGACCACTGCAAAATGCTGATTTAACCTGGTATGGATGGATGTTTGTATGTACGTACGTACGGACGGATGGATGGATGGAGTCATGCATGGACGGACGGATGGAGAGATTGATAGATGGATGAATAGATGGATGGATGGATAGATAGATGGATAGTATCTATACTACTTTCTTTGGTCATTTTCTGTGTGGCAAAACAAGTGATTTTAATTCCCATGAAGTCAAGGAAAGCTACACTAAAAAAAGAAAAAAAAACAGCAGCAGGACAAGATAAATTGATGTGAGCACAGCTGTCCCTTACAGAAAACAATAGCCATAACTACAGCCATAACTAGATCCGGCCCTGGCCATTTGGCTCTGTTGGTCTATCTCAACATCCTTTATGATTGATGGAGGTTTGCAACCAAGAAGCAATATGTTGGCTTTATAGTGAAACCCTGAAACAGGTGTTAAGACAGTCTAAATAAAAAGTCAATAAACACGGCCTTTTATAGACGCAGTACAGAATGGCCGTTTGGCAATGCGGTACATATTGTAAACTTAAATGAAAACTATTGATTTATAAATATTAACTTTGCATCTACATGTCAACTTACTCTCAGTAGAGTATTAGTACTGTATGTAAGGGTTACGTTGACAGTTGCAGAGTCACTTATAGTCAGTAGATTGTCTGTTACGGAGCATCAAAATAAAGTGTTAATCAGAATTTATCAGAGGCTACTAATACTCTAATGAGAGCAAAGTTACTTAGAGTTAGTAAAATGTCTAAAGTGGACCATCAAAATAAAATGTTACCAATTAACGCAAATGCAAATAAAAAACAAAACTATAAAAAACTCAACTTATCTACACAAGTATGTGATTGTTTTCACAGTCTTTCAGCACTTCATGGAATAATCTGACTCGAGTGTGTGCGTGTGAGAACACATCCCACCTGCAGATGGCGGTATGGTGTGTGATGCCAGTGAGATTATTAACAAAAATGAACACAAATAAAACTGCACACACATTAGAGCCTTAAAATGTGCTAAATCAATATTTAAATGCTGAACATCTCTTGTTTTTATGAACTAAAAGCCTTAAAACATGATCTGTTTGCAATTATTTTCCTTTTTTCAGTGTCACGTAATTCTCATATTTTGTCAATATGTTTAATTTATATTACCCCCACACACCCCACAACAAGTTTTTTGTTTTCTCTCTCTCTCTCTCTCTCTCTCTCTCTCTCTCTCTCTCTCTCTCTCTCTCTCTCTCTCTCTCTCTCTCTCTCTCTCTCTCTCTCTGTATATTTTGTTGTTGATTGTTATTGCTTGTGTACTGTTTTGAGCATTAAAAAAAGCGAAATCCATGCAGAACTTACTGTCATCTGTGCATGAAAATTTGTGCAAGAAAGTTATAGAAGCATTTTGCTAATAGATTGCCATTGTAATTCTTGTGCACATACAGACTTCTTCAAAGGTTTGTTTTAGGTGTAAATATGAACTCTAATGTTCTGCTGATTCATCTGATCCTTCAACTATATTAAATTAAAACTAAATTTAGAAGGAAAAAAATAATAATTATACATATATATATACACACACACACACACACACACACACACACACACACACACACATATACACACACATATACAGGTCCTTCTCAATAAATTAGCATATTGTGATAAAGTTCATTATTTTCCATAATGTAATGATAAAAATTAAACTTTCATATATTTTAGATTCATTGCACACCAACTGAAATATTTCAGGTCTTTTATTGTTTTAATACTGATGATTTTGGCATACAGCTCATGAAAACCCAAAATTCCTATCTCAAAAAATTAGCATATCATGAAAAGGTTCTCTAAACGAGCTATTAACCTAATCATCTGAATCAAAATTAAACCTGCAAAAGATTCCTGAGGCTTTTAAAAACTCCCAGCCTGGTTCATTACTCAAAACCGCAATCATGGGTAAGACTGCCGACCTGACTGCTGTCCAGAAGGCCATCATTGACACCCTCAAGCAAGATGGTAAGACACAGAAATAAATTTCTGAACGAATAGGCTGTTCCCAGAGTGCTGTATCAAGGCACCTCAGTGGGAAGTCTGTAGGAAGGAAAAAGTGTGGCAAAAAACGCTGCACAACGAGAAGAGGTGACCGGACCCTGAGGAAGATTGTGGAGAAGGACCGATTCCAGACCTTGGGGGACCTGCGGAAGCAGTGGACTGAGTCTGGAGTAGAAACATCCAGAGCCACCGTGCACAGGCGTGTGAAGGAAATGGGCTACAGGTGCCGCATTCCCCAGGTCAAGCCACTTTTGACCCAGAAACAGCGGCAGAAGCGCCTGACCTGGGCTACAGAGAAGCAGCACTGGACTGTTGCTCAGTGGTCCAAAGTACTTTTTTCGGATGAAAGCAAATTTTGCATGTCATTCGGAAATCAAGGTGTCAGAGTCTGGAGGAAGACTGGGGAGAAGGAAATGCCAAAATGCCTGAAGTCCAGTGTCAAGTACCCACAGTCAGTGATGGTCTGGGGTGCCATGTCAGCTGCTGGTGTTGGTCCACTGTGTTTTATCAAGGGCAGGGTCAATGCAGCTAGCTATCAGGAGATTTTGGAGCACTTCATGCTTCCATCTGCTGAAAAGCTTTATGGAGATGATTTCATTGTTCAGCACGACCTGGCACCTGCTCACAGTGCCAAAACCACTGGTAAATGGTTTACTGACCATGGTATTACTGTGCTCAATTGGCCTGCCAACTCTCCTGACCTGAACCCCATAGAGAATCTGTGGGATATTGTGAAGAGAAAGTTGAGAGACGCAAGACCCAACACTCTGGATGAGCTTAAGGCCGCTATCGAAGCATCCTGGGCCACCATAACACCTCAGCAGTGCCACAGGCTGATCGCCTCCATGCCACGCCGCATTGAAGCAGTCATTTCTGCAAAAGGGTTCCCGACCAAGTATTGAGTGCATAACTGAACATAATTATTTGAAGGTTGACTTTTTTTGTATTAAAAACACTTTTCTTTTATTGGTCGGATAAAATATGCTAATTTATTGAGATAAGAATTTTGGGTTCCCTTTCGAAAGGGAACTCGCGCTGCGTCAGCTTGACGCTACGGGGAACGCCTCCAGCGTGACAGGTGTCTGAACTACTATCGAATCACGGCAATCCTATTGACCGGCGACAGCCTATGATGTCATCAAGGTGCGACCAGGAAGTATAAAAGGGCGCCTTGCCAACATGACACCGCTTCTTCGTCTTCAGGGACTGTTTTGTCTGAATTGCTTCGAGTAAGGTAATCCAAATTCATTATTGTATACACACAAGCTGTGTGTTTCTGCCTGGGATCAAGAGCATGCACAGTCAGCTCTTATCGAGTTGTCTGTTTGTTTGTTTAATGTGAGCGTTTGTAAACAATCTGAGATCGCTCTGCTCTCGTCTGATTCTCTTCCTGAGGGAAGAGGGTTTGGCATCCGAGACTGATGATGCGGTCCCCGTTCATGCCGAGGCTGAGTGCGGACTCACGTCATGGTTTCCTGGATAGAGCTCGCTGAATCGTCACGGGAAGGCATTCTTCCCTTTGGCGATCTGGCGGCTGACGAGACTTGTTTCCAAGTGCTCTAGGGATGGCTGTGAGAAGGAGGATTAATCTTCTCAGCCATCCCGACTGTGTATGCTGAGCCGTTGAATGTTATAAAACGCGCTGCTGTGTTGTTGCGTTAGAGGAGAGATCGCTCATGTTGGAATAAACGATCGATCTCTTCCCAGCCATAATCATTGGCTCAGTTGGGCTTTCATTCCTTCCTGATCTTCCTAATTAGATCGAGAGGGCATGGAATAACCTATGTTCGGTTCATTTCACTGATATCAGCGGTATGACATCAGCAGTATGCCGCTGATGTCGGGAGGAAGGTAGAATATGGGTATGTGTCGTTGCCTCCGATTAATGGGATGTTTATCTCTGGGAAGCTGAGCGCTCCAACTCTGCCACTTAAACGATGTGTCTTTTTAATGGCAGGGCATACACAGCAGCGGGTCAGCCCGGTGCTACTTCTTACACCATGGCGGTGTTTCATGTGCACCAGGCCGGTTTGCTGAGGGATCTCGATCAGGGAAGGTTTTTTTTTTTTTTTTCCTGATGCGGTGGTTGCGCAACAGGCGGAGTCTGGGCCTGAGGGCCAGCATCGCCGAGGAATAGCGAACATTTGGCAGCGTCTGAGGACCTGCATGCCACTGAGATCCGGGTCCCAGGCAGGCGGGAGGCGTCACGGTCCGAGGACCGGAGACAGGGCCCAATGGCCGGCATTGCCCCTCGTGCACCCCCACAGTCGGGGGTGGGGCACTCCCGGGAGAAGTAGGAGCTGTGTATCGCAAAACGCAGTCAGCGTTCATGATGGATCTCCTCCCTGAGGGTGAGATGAGAAATTACATTGACCCTCACTCCTCTTCTTCATCATCTCCCCAGGCGCTTCTTACATCCGGCCTAGGTGGGTCCACGATGATGTGCTAGGGCCCGCCTGGCTGGTTTGTGAGTGCGCCCCCTCAGGCCCGTGGTAGTGGTACACCTAAGCATACATGTGAATTAAGCTTGTGGGTGGATATCATGGCGCGCCGCAGACGAGCGGGTAAGTCCCCTATAAGGGGAAAAATATTTATATTTTCTGATTTATGCTCCCTGTGGAGGGCTTCGGGGGTCGCTGTGGATCGTTGGATATTTCCTAGGGCCTGTAGTTCCCCTGTTAGGTTGGCTAGAACGATAAAATATTATTTACCAGTTGCTTAAGCTTGGTATAAGTGAGCTAGTATTGCTAGTGGAAGCCAGCAAACACTATATATGGTACACGCTGTGAGAGCTGTACAGCCCTTTTTTATTCCCAGACCTAAAAAGCTAAAATGCGCTAGAATTAGCGCTGGGAATGCCACTCATTTCCTGCGGGCTGGTAGCCGCCTCAGGGTAAGGCGGTCTGTATCTTCTCTCAGTGTAAATTTCTGGAGAATACAGGATCAGACCATGCTAGAACTACAGTTAGATCTAGAGCCAGATCTATTTAACGACCGGCACTTCTACCCGAGTGCCCCTTTTGCATGGTGCAATAGTAGCGGCCCTTTCTTGGACCTCGGGTATAGATCTAGATTGGCCTAGGCTTTCTGGGGATTACGGAGTCGCACGCCAAGAAGCGGTCGCGCTCCGGGTAGCTGTTCCATTTTTTGAACTTAGCTTTATTATTTGTCCCTAATGTAGCCTCCTCTTATGCAGAGTAGTCCGGCCAAGGCCCGCCCCCTTACCTGCGTTCTGGGGCCTTTGCTAGTAATGCAGGTTGGTGCTGTGCAGAATTGATAGCGACTTAGCCAGTAGTCGTGGGGCAGGGTTAAGGCGTTTTTCATGCAAGTACGAAAATTCCGTATGCATAGCTCAACCCGGCCCTCCAGAGCTAGTTCCAGAGGCCGCCAGTTTTTTGGCAGGCGCTGGCCTTTCTTGTATATGCCCTGGCCAGTTGGTCGTACTCCCCTGACAAGGCAGGGTAGATTTGAGTACCTCCACATCCAGCTCTGTATCATTCTGCCTCACCCATGGCTCGGGTTGAGCAGCACTTCACAACCTTTTGGTTTATGTAGGTTTGGTCGTGAGCTCCCTTGTAGCCAGAGCATTGCCATGGCTGACGCCCTCACACGGTATGATAGGCGCTATTAAAGCTAGGACCTTCATGAGGTGGGTGGCGTATGTGGTACTCCCCCCGCTTAGGGGGTACAAGGCGTTTGGTTTGCCGAGTACCCTGCTATGGACAATGTGATTAGGTTCCAGTGTTTGTAGGCGCTGCCGATAAGACTGCACCAGTGTACAGTTGGCTCCAGAAGGAATTGGAGGCCTCCGGGATGGGTCACCCAGCTAGGCTGGGATGATTTTTTAGGCCAGCTGGCTGTGGGTAGCCAGCTGGGGCAGTCTTGGCAGTAGACTCCAGGTCAGGTGGTAGGCCTCAGATTTAGGCCTCCTTGCGAGTGAGTCCCGACGGTTGGGGAGGTTGGCAATTTATTAGCTGCAACCTGGAAAATAGGTAGTCAGCCTTGGTAGGCCTCTGCAAAGTTCGGCCCCATGTGTATTGCGGTATATATTGCTCCCCAACGATGTCGGCTTCAAGTAGCAGAATTTCCCAACTAATAACCCTATTTAGCAGTTGGATGTTAATTTTTGTCAGCCAGCAGAGAAGCTACTGTCAGCCCAAAGTTATAACAGCATAACAGTTTTCACTCTTGCCACCAGGAAGCCGTCCCTGCAGGCCTGCTGTGAGGTGGTAGGCCCCATTAGGCCTCCCTGAAAGCAGGCTCTCATTCGCCAGTCGCTGTGTCAGCTAGCATGGGCTGCTAAGCTGTTGATGGGTGGTAGGCCGCACCAGGCCTCCCTGAAGACTCGGCATGAGGTAGCACGCCTCACCAGGCCTCCCTTGAGGACGCATTCTTGGGTTCAGTCACTTGGCAGGTTGTGATGAACTGCTGGCAGGTAGTAGGCCTCACCAGGCCTCCCTGAAGGAGGGCTCCTGTTTGCCAGTCGCCGTGTCAGCTAGCACAGGAGTTGCTAGGCTGTTGCTGGGTAGTAGGCCGCACTAGGCCTCCCTGAAGACTGGTCGTAAGGTAGTAGGCCTCACCGGGCCTCCCTAAGGGCATGTTCCTGGGCTCCAGTCACCTGAGAAACAGCTAGCACGAGTCGCTAGCAGGTAGCAGGCCGCACTGGGCCTCCCTGCAGGCCCGCTATCAGGTAGTAGGCCTCACTAGGCATCCCTGAAGACTGGTCGTAAGGTAGCAGGCCCCGCTGGGCCTCCCTGAAGGAAGGCTCCTGTTTGCCAGTCGCTGTGCCAGCTAGCACACAAACTGCTAGGCTGCTGCTGGGTAGTAGGCCGCACTAGGCCTCCCTGTAGACTGATTGTAAGGCTTTGCTGGGCCTCTCTAAGGGCCCATTATCGAGTTGTAGGCCTTACTAGGCCTATTCAACTCCTAGTATAAGGTAGTAGGCCTCACCAGGCCTCCCTGAGGGCTTGTTTCTGGGCTCCTGGACCATCAAAATGAGAAACAGTTAGCACGAGTTGCCTGCAGGTAACAGGCTGGGCCTCCCTGCAGGCCCGCTATCAGGTAGTAGGCCTCACTAGGCCTCCCTGGAGGGCGAGTTCCTGAGTTAGGATGCTCGGGTAACTAGCAATGCTTGCTATCAGGTAGTAGGCCTCACGAGGCCTCCCTGAGGATGAGTCCCTGAGTCAGACGCTCAGGCAGTTAGCAAAGCTTGCTATCAGGTAGTAGGCCTCACAGGGCCTCCCTGAGGGTTACTTCCTGAGTCAGGATGCTCGGGTAACTGTTGTAGCTTGACTATCAGGTAGTAGGCCTCCATTAGGCCTCCCTGAGAAAACGAGTTTCCGTTTTTCAGCTACCGTGACAGTCGGCTTCAACTGCGATCAGGTAGTAGGCCTCACCAGGCCTCCCTCTAAGCGAGTTCCTGAGCCTGATTTCTCAGGCTTCTCTGGCATATATTCCTATTATACAATGGGCCTCACTAGGCCTCCCTAAACGGGTCTTTGGTTCTCAGTGAAAGGACTGCTAACTGGCGTAACGCTGACAGCCAGTGGTGACTTGCTATCAGTGATCTGGCCCTTAGCCGGCAGCATCTGGTAAAGTCTTGCCCTAGCGCTTCTGCTACTTGGTCCCCAAGAAGGGGATTTCAGCCTGCAACCTGGTTTACCTACCGGGCAGCCCCCTTTAAGCTCCCCTCCTTTCGGAAGGGTTATATGTGAGCCAAGGCTGCCTGGGCCTGATCGGGTGGTCGTAGGCCCCTAGGGTGGCCTCCCAATTAGATCAGTTTTTAGGCCAGTCTGGCCTCCTGAGTGTTTCTATCTGATAATAGCTCAGTAGATCCTAGGATTGAGCAGATTACTCCCCTCGCTGGCAAGGGTAGAAAGCGCTAAGCTGAGTGCTGCTCTCCAGGATTCCCGTCTCTGAGATCCGGTCCGAGGAGGCCACTGCCATTCTGCAGTCCCTGGGATTGGATGCCTCCTCAGGAGGCGAGGGTCCAGAGGCTCTGTTATCGAACAGACAGGGATGACCCAGCTGGAATGCCCGTTAAAAAAGGCACCAGGCTAGGCCTCCTTGGTGGCGGTAGTGGCTGGCTGGGGCGCCCTAGGGCCCCCTAGCCACATTCCCTTAAAGGAGCCCCCTTCTTTCGAATGGGTTGGATCCAGGCCTTTGAGCGGCCTGGGTAGAACTTCTCTAAGTGTTCGAAGCTTCCTACTCAGGCTTATAGCTTGGGCTATGACCGTAGGGAATGCTGTCACTGACAGCCTTATGTGACCAGAGGGGGAGTGGTTCAGGCATTTCAATTGAATTTGCTTGTTCTGACAGTTGTCACTGCCAGTAGGCATGCACTCCCCTCGGCATGGCGGCGTTGGTATTTCGTTCCCCGTAGCGTCAAGCTGACGCAGCGCGAGTTCCCTTTCGAAAGGGAACGTCTCCGGTTACGTATGTAACCTAGGTTCCCTGAGAACAGGGAACGAGACGCTGCGTCGCTTTGCCATGCCTCAGGGTTTGCCTGCCAAACAGTCCCTTCAGACGAAGGGCGGTGTCATGTTGGCAAGGCGCCCTTTTATACTTCCTGGTCGCACCTTGATGACATCATAGGCTGTCGCCGGTCAATAGGATTGCCGTGATTCGATAGTAGTTCAGACACCTGTCACGCTGGAGGCGTTCCCCGTAGCGTCAAGCTGACGCAGCGTCTCTTTCCCTGTTCTCAGGGAACCTAGGTTACATACGTAACCGGAGACGTTTTCATGAGCTGTATGCCAAAATCATCAGTATTAAAACAATAAAAGACCTGTAATATTTCAGTTGGTGTGCAATGAATCTAAAATATATGAAAGTTTAATTTTTATCATTACATTATGGAAAATAATGAAATTTATCACAATATGCTAATTTATTGAGAAGGACCTGTATATATATATATATATATATATATATATATATATATATATATATATATATATACACACACACACACATATATATATACACACACACATATATATATATATATATATATATATATATATATATATATATATATATATATATATATACACACACACACACACATATATATATATATATATATATATATATATACACACACACATATATATATACACACACATATATATATATATATATATATATATATATATACACACACACACACACACACACACACACACACACACACACACACACACACACACACACACACACATATATATATATATATATCAGGGCTCTGAACCGGTTCAAGGAACGAAAACGAAAACCGGAAACGAACGAAATTTTAAGAGGAACAAAAACGGAAACGAAATCAAAATCAATTTGAATCGTTCTGAACAGAAACGTTAATTTGAAATGACCATTAACCGGTTAATAACGTTATTTTATCGTTCTCTTTAATATTTTAATTTGGCAGTGACCAATCATGAAATGAGTAGTACAGCATGTGACGTTGACGGATCAAGCGTGAGTGAAATGCCCGCGCACCATCATCTATGAATCTCCCGGTAACGCAAGTCAGTGTGAGCGCGCATTTTCATGCCTCAAGTACATTTCTTTCCCCGCTAAGGTCTACAATGAATGTGCAGGTATTGGAGGACATTCTTTTCGAACGTTTAAATAAGCAGTACGGACTTTAAGCTCAAATAGACTGATTTAGGATAGTTTATGGATTCCGTTTAAGCCTATCCAAGTAGGCTATAGCATCTATCAAACATTTTTCCTATAGTCTTTCAGATTGCCAATACAGGACAGGTCAATGTTTTCTATATAGACGGTTGATGCTTCGTATTAAATGGTATGTTATATTGCATTAAATGCAAGCTTTATTAGCTGACTGAATTTGATTATGTGATGCAAGAACGTGTTGCGCAGTGTTTGCTTTGAAATTAGCAGTTGACGGTGCATTAAAAGAGCAATGGTTATCCAGTTTATTTATTCTTTATTCATGCATTTTTTAAAACAAGTCGTGTTGAAAAAAAGTTATGTACAAAGAATGTTATCACTCTTCTGAAAATAATTCGGCATTAGAGGCCACTTTCGATTGTCTAACGCTCCATTAAAACAGGTCCGCTGTTTATGCCTTGTAATTAATGCATGTATTTCTGG
>CM042259.1:4505060-4572560 GCA_023566225.1 Romanogobio albipinnatus | reverse complement strand
TGACCTTGTCTCATTAGTGAACACAATTGAATTTGAAATAGTTTGTTTACCGATTACGTGGCACGTTCAAGAAAAAGATAGAAAGGTCGATTTTTTTGGGTCCCTGATTTCCTGACACTGTGGCAGACAATCACTTGCCCATACCCAGGATTGGTTTATGTTTATGTAGAATTGTCCCCAAAACATAATTCCTAACCCAGCGACAAGTCATTTTTATGTCCACACTGAGATAAGAAAAATGTGTGGGAGAGATCTGTCCGAAGCCTGAAGCCACTAATAATCCTCAAATAATTCTTTATATTATAAAAGACACTTTTGTGTCACAATCCAATTTTGAAGGGATAAAAGGTTAAAGATTGAACATTTACCCCCTGTAACACACACAGTTTCTTCCAGTCTCATGTTAATCTTGAGGTCCTACAGAGTAGCACTGCATCCTTCATATCTCAAAGCAGTCTTTAGTGTTATTAGATGTATAAAAGACAGATACGCTTGTACTGACTCTTTCCGAAAGCAGCCAAACTAGTTGAAGAGTGCTATGACAAACACACACATTCACAATATATTAGTGGCATTATCCCTCCCTGGATAACTTTCGATTCACTATACATTCGTGTTGTTCACATTATATGCACTTGCACGCCGATTGCCAGCAAAACACTCACGATCAGGAACAAACACACAGTTGCAGAACTCCGGAAAAACAAACTGCATCCCCTGTTTCCTTAACACTGGGTTATTTGGGAAGCTGAACAAGGTGATCTTTCCCTCACACACAGAAGCACACTTCTGTAGTGACATCTAAACACAAAATGACAGCGCTGCCGACGGCTCCCGTAACCCGAAAGAAAGCACATTGATGGACACGCTCTTGCTCTCGCACACGCTCTTCCTGGAGAAGTGCCCATACAAGGAATTCCACACATTTTGACGTCATACAGGGCCTTACTCAAAATAAACTTTCAGAAACTTTTTGGAATCCTGAAGGAGTGTATTTGGCACAGAAATACTCTGTCATATGTCCAACTCAATTTTTACAATTTTGTTAAAAATGTTTAGCATGAGAATCAACTCTTTAACAGTGTAAATCAGTCAGAATGCATGAAATAGGCAAGGCAAGTTTATTTGCACATTTCATACACAGTGGCAATTCAAAGTGCTTTATACAGAAATGGAATTAAAATATCTGTAGGTGAATCAAATAAAAAATATATATAGTATAACCCCTATCTGGAGTGGAAGAAAATGGAGTCAGGTTTGCTTTTAAAATATTTGTCAGGTAACTGTGCATTTAAACATTACCTTTACAGACTAATCTTCCTGGACAGGAACACCAGGGCTACCTTCTATGGGATCAATCAATCCAACCACCACAGGAAATCACACAAAGACAACTTACCTACTCTCTAAATAGCATTAAATGAACAACATTGTATCGGTAGCATTATTACGTTTTTATAGCTACAAAACTTTAAATATTTACAAATCTTTCATATCATAAAGATACACTGATCAGGCATAACATTATAACAGGTGAAGTAAATAACACTTTTCCTCACGGCACCTGTCAGTGGGTGGGATATATTAGGCAGCAAGTGAACATTTTGTCCTCAAAGTTGATGTGTTAGAAGCAGGAAAAATGGGCAAGCGTAAGGATTTGACAGGGACCAGATTGTGATGGCTAGACGACTGGGTCAGAGCATCTCCAAAACTGCAGCTCTTGTGGGGTGTTCCCGGTCTGCAGTGGTCAGTCTCTATCAAAAGTGCTCCAAGGAAGGAACAGTGGTGAACCGGCCACAGGGTCATGGGCGGCCGAGGCTCATTGATGCACGTGGGGAGCGAAGGCTGGCCCGTGTGGTCCGATCAAACAGACGAGCTACTGGAGCTCAAATTGCTCAAGAAGTTAATGCTGGTTCTGACAGAAAGGTGTCAGAATACACAGAGCATCTCAGTTTGTTGCGTATGGGGCGGCACAGCCGCTGACCAGTCAGGGTGCCCATGCTGACCCCTGTCCACCGCCCAAAGCACCAACAGTGGCACGAGAGCATCAACACTGGACCACGGAGCAATGGAAGAAGGTGGCCTGGTCTGATGATCACGTGTTCTTTTACATCACGTGGATGGCCGGGTGCGTGGCTTACCTGGGGAACACATGGCACCAGGTGCACTATGGCAAGAAGGCAAGCCGGCGGAGGCAGTGATGCTTTGGGCAATGTTCTGCTGGGAAACCTTGGGTCCTGCCATCCATGTGGATGTTACTTTGACACGTCCCACCTACCTAAGCATTGTTGAGACCATGTCCAGCCTTTCATGGAAACGGTATTCCTGGTGGCTGTGGCTCTTTCAGCAGATAATGCGCCGCCACAAAGCACAAATGGTTCAGGAATGGTTTGAGGAGCACAACAACGAGTTTGAGGTGTTGACTTGGCCTCTAAATTCCCCAGATCTCAATCCAATCGAGCATCTGTGGGATGTGCTGAACAAACAAGTCCGATCCATGGAGGCCCCACCTCGCAACTTAAAGGACTTAAAGGATCTGCTGCTAACATCTTGGTGCCAGATACCACAGCACACCTTCAGGGGTCTAGTGGAGTCCATCCCTCGACGGGCCAGGGCTGTTTTGGCAGCAAAAGGTGGACCAACTCAATATTAGGACATAATGTGTATCTGTATAATTTCCCGTATACCATTTCATAGATAAATGTACGATCCCTTAACCCTAAACCATTTACTTTCATTACACTGAAAAGAATGACCAGGAACTTATGATCATTATTTACCATAAATCATTATTTACTCACTCTTGCCAAAAATCATGACAACTACATATTCTGAGTATTCTCAGTGATCTTTCAGTGAAGCATACAGAGCTTATCTCAAATCAACCATATGAAATCAAATCATGAGACAAACATATCCATGGACTCCTTGTTCTATTGTTCAGAGGAGATTAGTGGTATAGCATATAACCTGTTGAAAGGAAGTCTGAGCTTAACAACGCAATATTCTCCGGAAAAGTGACTTTCATTTATATTAGGCTTGACAAACTGGAAAGCGCTTGACAGGCTCCCTTGATCTTCATTGACTTTCATCAAAGGTTGCCGAACGCAGTGAAAGACTGGGGATTACTTTGGAGTGTTTGGAGCCTTTGGTTGTAAATTAGTCATGGCTTAGAAGGCAACGATTCTTCCACCGATTTTAAAGCTCACTCGGGTTACATCCATACAACATTGAGGAGCTCTAAGACAATACATCATGCATAAGCATTGTTCATAGACTGCGCTTGAATAAAATGAATGAAGAAGGATATGAAGAAGGCTGCAAACCGTGATCCAATATTTTCAGGGGTAAATATTATGTAGGTCAAAATATCCGAAGCCTTTCTGGAGGTTCAATATATATTAGAAAGTTTTCATCAGAGTTGGAGAGCGAGCTGCAGGCTTTGATGTACACAATCATGAAATGCCACATGTACTGTACCCACCCTTTCAGACTTTGAGTGGAGGAAAAGCATGGAAAAAAATAACATATCGATAAAAATCACTGTTCTCTTCCAGCGTGAGTGATGTTGTTTTCACACTGAGCAGAAATGCACTATTGATCAGTAACCCCACTACATTTACCATCATTTTTCTACCTCGGCACACTGCAGACAGAAATCACTCCCGCTTCCAGGGCCACTTAACTTGCTCTTTTGAGGGAGAAAGGGATAAGTAAACAGCATGTGCTGTATGGACAGAGCTCGCCCGACCCAAGAAGGCGTAATGGAGTGTGTTTGACCAGTAGTGCATGGAATTGGTTCCTTTTTTCATTAGCAGGATAAGAAATCTGTGACTACAAAACAGTGAACATGAACAACGAGTGCATGATAATGGGAGTGATATAAGCAAGCGGATTTACAAAGAAACAAGTCAGGATGTTTTGGTTCATATCTTCAAGGAAAAGGGGAAAAAATCCCACTTCAGTCGTATAAATACGATAAACGCTGCAAAAAAATATGTTTCGGATTTCCAAATATCAAAACATCTTTAAAGGTCCCGTTCTTCGTGTTTTTTTTGAAGCTTTGATTGTGTTTACAGTGTGCAATATAACATGTGTTCATGTTTCGCGTGTAAAAAAACACAGTATTTTTAACACAATTTACTCATCTGTACACCGCTGTTTTCACTGTCCTAAAAACGGCTGATGACTTCCTTTATTCTATGAAGTCCCTCCTTCAGAAATACGTAACGAGTTCTGATTGTGCCAGCGGTTCCTGTGTTGGGATTTGGCCGCAGCTTAGCGAACGTGGCACGGTTCTTGTGTCGTGATTCGACAGCAGCTTAGCGCACGTGGAAAGGTCACGCCTCTTAACGGGAGATGTATGCGCTTAATGATCTCTACAGCGTCCCTGGGAAAGCCAAACAAAGGTGATTTGACTCCGGGATGAAAATAACAGCGTCTCGACGACATGGCGACAAACACACTCAAACGCAACAATTCCTCTTCTCCACGTGGGACAGCAACAAGACCACGCCCCCTTTTACGCGTATTCTTGTGGGCGGAGGTTAGTCTGTTCTACTGTTCTACTGACGTCATTTATGAAGGAAGTACCAGGATGTAGTCCAAGCCGGCCGTTCGCTGTAGGCTTTGAAAGGGAACTTCTGTTAAATAAAATATCTCGCTTGGCATTGAACTTTGAGCTTTATAATTTTACAGGTATTATTTATGCTCTAACAGCAACATTACACACTAACTAAAGTTTGAACAGTGGGATCACGAAGAACGGGACCTTTAAAACAACATACATTTACATAAAACACTTTATAACAACGGCATGCTATGAATTATTAGTAAATAGTTAATTCATCATTTATAAAGCATTAATAAGCAGTTTATAAATACAGGTATAAATTCTTTATTCTTGATCTATAATGCATTTAATAATTGCATTTTCATACTTTATTAACAATCAATTTATCATTGTCAATTAAGATTTACATGATTTACAAACCAGTTATTTAGGAGTTTCCGGTGGTTCAAAAGATCATAAGTAAATTATTAATAAACTATTTAGATTAATAAACTATTGGCTTTCCTGTAGCTCAAACAGTAGAGCATGGCGCTGGTAACGCCAAGGTCATGAGTTCGATTCCCATGGAAAGCAAGAACTGGCAAAATGTAAAATGTGTACCTTGAATGCAATGTAAGTCGCTTTGGATAAAAGCGTCTGCCAAATGCGTAAATGTAAATGTATTTAAATGTACATTTTTCATCGAGGTGAAAAGCTGTCTCGTGTCACGTAACGAGAAGACATTGACTGATTGAGTGTGTGTTAGGTGCTAGTGAAGCGTGGCGGAGGATTTATTGCGCAGCAGAAGCGTCAGACTTATATTTTAAAATGGGCGTTCAGGACCACCGCTCCATATTCACAGAGTACGCACGATCGCAAAATTGAAAGTGAAAATAAACGGGAGCGCACATTCAAAAGCGATTTCAATACGTTACCGCTGTTTGAAAGCGGCTCCCGATATAAAAGCTTTCTCTTAGCATTGTATCATGCTTGAAGAAAAATGTGGACTCTATTTGCACTTTGAATATTGAGCACTTTGATTATGGCTTTATGGTTATTGTTTGCACTTAATATCTATGATCAGTTTGTGGGAAGGAGTTCAGCTAGGAGGTCAAAAGAAGCTCATGTGCAGTCCTGAGGTCAGAAGAGACAATCATACAGGACAGAAGCCAGTCAGGTGAGTTTTTGGCAAAACCTTTACAGTGCTTTTTTTCTTTTACTGCATATGATAATTCATACTCGGAAAGTAGAACTGAAATGACATTCATTACAAGATGATGAGTTAAAACATTTCAACTGCACCAGCAAACAATCATTGAGGATTTCTTAAAAATACTTTGTAAAAAATCTTGTGTCTCGTCTCGTCACACCCCTAACGTTTATACATATTATTTAGATATATTAATAAATGTTAACATGCATTTCTACTGTAATTCATGATTAATTCAAAACATTTAATAGTTGTCAGATAACTAAAAGGACTATTTATGCCCCGGAAAGCTTTTACAAAGGAGATTTAAAGGCTCAGTATTTATAAACTGCTTATTAATGTCTGTTAATGCTTTATAAATTATGAATTAACATACGTTAATGGTAAACTAATGATTCATAGCATGCAGTTATTATAGTGTTACCAAACTGCATTTGCTTTTAAGACTGGTATTCAGAGTAGCTATATTTATTTACATTATAACCATTTATAATATTTAATTAAAATAATATTTTTGTTTAATAGAAATTATGCTTAAAACAAAAGAAATAATTCAAAAAGAGTACAATAAAATAAATCTATTTTATTTTAATGTACCACTTTGAAAAAAAAACATGTAACAGTAAAATATATTATCAGTGCGATAAGTTGATATCATAAGCAATTTTGCTTTGAATAATTCAAAAATATTAAATAATCATTTAAATAATTTGATATTTTAAATACTTGTGTTGTTTAAGGATGCCCAGAAATCTTTAAAAGAAAATAATTTTGGTCTGTTCGATAGGAAAATAATAGATTCAGAACTAAAATGTCTGAGATACGGTCGGCATCCATAGAATTGGGATGTTTCCTTGAAATATCACACTAATTTGGCAGTTGTACTATGTTTTGAGACTTTCTGGATGCATACGGGTAGCTGGAAATGATGAGGTGAAGCTATTTCACCCCAAACTTAATGCAATATCACACTTTTGGTCCACATCCCCCACTCGGCCATGGAAACGCCTCTCATTTCCACTTCTCCAAAGCCGTGGCGTCCTCAAGGCAGAACACAGCCCCTCTGTTCCAGCACGTCACATAGACTAATAAGCAAAAGCTGTCCTCACTGGAGCATGGGCCGCAGATGCCACTGGAGGAGCGGATACAGACCTTATCATGGAAAAATAATCCCTGGCTAAACCACAGTAGGAACCCTATAGGATTGCACCTCCGCTGCAGACAGCTGGTGAGATTGCCAGAGAGACTGGGGATCTTTTGCAGAGCCATCTACTCCAATCAGACCGGACAGGTTTGATGCAACGCAGGACAAAAGGAGATGCTGCATTTGAGTTTCTCCCGCAAGCAAGCCAGTATCTTGCCGTTGGGCTGGAACACAGATCATCCATGTGTGATTTCTGCTGAGTCATGACCAGCTTTTGACGTTTTATCGATAGACCCATTGTTCAGGCATTCACGGGGGGCTTATCGTAAGGCTCAATGTGATGTCATATGTTTATTGGCTTAAGGAAGTGCCTTAATGTATTTTATTCTGTTTACCGCTCACTAGACCAAGTCGCTCTGTACCAACCACCACTTTTATTTACCCTGCAGGGCATTTTCAGACTTTACAAGCTGCTTGTACTGAAGGATTTTACATTTGAATTGGAATGGGGGTGTCAGACCAAATGCAGTTATCCTTATAGTATAACTTCTTTACTGTCACTGTCGTCAGCAATCCACGGGACCCCCTTTAGATTCTGCCCCATTGTGACACTTGAAGACTTTGAAGAAATGTCTTTTTAAGATGAGACTCCAGCACACTTTCATGAGAATACATTTTTGATGAACGCTGCCACAAAACACTGAGATCTAAAAGAATAATAGACAGAAAAGCTCTCATAAGGAAGGGTAAATGAGAATACTGCTAATGAACCATCTCTGCACCTGTGCCAAATTTATAATGGAAAGCATTCAATAAAAAAATAACTCAAATGCAACAGAGCATAAAAGGTAACATAATATACTAATGTTGTGCCAATAAAATACTCTTTAGAAAATTAACTATTTTAACAAAAGATCATTTCACAGTAACGGTGACCCCAAATAGTATTTGGACACTTAAACCGGACCTATAATGCCCTTTTCGAAAAGATGTAATATAAGTCTCAGGTGTCCCCAGCAAGTTTCAGCAAAAAATACACCATTGATTATTCATAATAGGATGTTTTGAAAGCCCCTATTTGGGTGGCAACACGCTGTTTTCATGTGTCCAAAGACTACAGATACAGAAAGACGGTTCCCTCCTGTTACTCATGAATGGGAGAAACTGCAATACGCAATATGGCAGGAAAGTCCCGCCTTCTAAAGTAAAAGAGCCAATCGCTGATTGGTAAAGTCATTGCATCACTGCAGCTGCCGTTAGAAGCTCCGGTTCCCATAGAAGGACTAAACATGCGCATTGGCTCGTTTAGCCTGAAAAATATGCTTTTTTTAACGCTATTTGAACATTAAAAAAACAATATTTATGGGACAGTACGTGTCAGATTTTTTATATTGAATATGTTATGTAATTGTGAGTTTGGCAAGCAGTTTCCTAGATCCATATATATATATATACACACACACATATACTTTACTATATTACTGCAATAATGGAGCCGCGAACTTGACATACTTTTGAAAATCCAGCATTTAGTTGATCCTGGTAAGCGCTCATTGTCACAGTCGTAAACACGACAGTGTTCTTCTTTCATGAGGGAGTTTGGTGTCACGGCATCCGTTTCCAGGTGGACCAATAAAAAAAACGCCACATCTCCCAGACATCCTGTAGAATTCAACCAATCAAATGATGACTTCAAATACCCTGAAGTGTTTCCAGATAAGTGTGCCATACCGTATGCATCAGACATTCAGCCAATGGTCCGTGGGCATGACTTCTGAGGCTGAGACTACCCCTACCCCTACCCTAAACCTACCCAACTACACCCCCTGGATCTGGATCCAACCCCGCCACCCTGGATCTCATGTTCTGCAGCGAGGAGCAACTGAATATAGACACAGAGTGAACAGACTTTCCTTGATAGGGACTTTGGTGTGTCTCTTTAAATGCAAATGAGCTGCTGCTCCACGCTCCCTCCCAGAAGTGGGCGGAGCCTTCACAGCTTGTGCTAGTCTGGATAAACGACAACAACTGGAGTGTGGAGATCCTTCACACAGCGAGTAGAATTGGCAAAGATGGATAAATACCTGTTTGACCAACTTCATTTTCAGAACATGCAAGTGCCGCACGTTATATTTTGTGAATGTACGGAAATCGCTTTTGTGAATGTGCTGGTTAGGACGCTATACAGCGGCTAAAGTTACCATTGTCTCTGTACTCACAGAGATCAGAGCTATGTGATAAGTTTTATTTTTAAGAAGTAATAAAAGTGCGCTTCTGAATTTTACAGGTGGTGAGCATTTTCGGTTTAAAAACAATCATCTCTGGTCTCTGTGAATAACAGACAATGGTAGCTTTAGCCACATTAGCACATTAAGAAAGGCGATTTGCAAACACACACATCATAACGTGCAGTACTTACGTGTTCTGGATATGAAGTTGGATCACAAAGTGTTGGATTTGATCCATCTTTGAGAAGCAACTTTTGTGTAAATCCTGCGTTTACTGACCGTCGTCTGCACAGCCGTCCAGTGTACAATGATTCACACAAACATACAAATTTAGCTCATTTCTTGGGCACATTCCCTTATTAAATGAATCCACTGCATACTCAGAGGCTCAGATGGAGAGAGTTGATTATTTCAGCCAAAAACACAGCAGGTACAGTATAATGTTTAAATAAATGAGACATTATATGACTATCTGCTCTAGTTCACTTTGCCATGGCTTTAGGACTGGTGCACCGTTGTCACTTGCAAAAACAAAATGGTGGTGCGATGGGTAAAAAAAACGTGCAGATTAAGGGGCGGTAATATTATAATAAGATCCTACGTCAGGGGAGCGAAATCTAAGCGGCTCGTTTCTTCACATACTTGCAGAGAAAGGCTTACCAAAACAAAGTTTCTGGGTTTTCTGGGTTGGTAATGCACCAGGGACCCGATTATAGCACTTAAACATGGAAAAAGTATGATTTTTATGATATATGAAAAAAAAAAAAAGAATTTTACTGCATTAAAAATAAAATATCAAAGTTGCATTTATTTTAATATCAGAGGCACACTCCCCCAAACACCCAGCACTTTCTTTATCTGTACATATTTTGGTGTTAAAACGGGAGGGAACTGACTTTATACATAAAAATGGATTTTGCAATGAATAAAATTCATTACAAAGACAGCTCAGAAAAGGAAGAAAATGGAAGTTAATTTGGAGAAAAGCTCTATCGTTTATTTGCAGATGCCACTTGTTTAATAATTTGCTTCTAATGCAATGAAACTCGTACATTTTTAAGTAAAACTTAAGCATTTGTATCTAATTAAAGTGCTACAAGAAGTGCTAACAAGTCTGTGACAATAAAGATTAGGAGCACTAAACACATTTCATTTTAGTCATTACACATTTCTGTAGAATCAAGGAAGATTATGTCATTTTAAATGAGTCTGTAAAACAGCTGGCCTTCCTTTTACATTCCAATTCACATCATTTCACAATGAGGCTTTTGGAGATGTACCAGATGAATAAAAAATCTGACTTCTGAAGCCAACAGCTTCTGCATTGTGCCATCTCAGTACAGAATGAAATACAGCTATTCCTCAATCCACTGTTAAACACTTTAAGAACAAACGTCTTCAGTTAGTGCAATCAATTAATAAAATGACAGGCCAAGTAGATGAACTTCCCCAGTGTTGTAAGATGTTATCTATAAGTCAATATGTTTACTACAGAGGAAGCCCCAACCCCAGATAAGACGTCTGTATCTGGGAGAGTCACACACTCAAGACGGTGATTCCTCAATTGTTTGCATTTTGATGAAAATAGCTCAAGGTCACATGGATTTCTTTTGATGTTTCTGAATTTGAGAGGGACGATTTAATCCTCAAAATCAACAACAGCAAACTGTTTTCACTTGAACACAACCTACAGTACATAGAAGATGACTTAAAAGGTGCATTGAATTATGTATATACACACACGGCGATCAGTGTTGGGCGTAACAAATTACAAGTAACGCGAGTTACGTAATCTGATTACTTTTGTATAGGGATGCACTGAAATTTTGGCTAGCGAAATGTATTGGCCTAAAATGGTATTTTTCGGTTTTGGCTGAAAGAGAAAAATAGGCAGAAAATATATGCCGCCCCACCCCGCAGTGTTCAGCGTTTTACTCTCGCTCTAGCCGTTATCACAGTTATCGCTCCGCTCAATATGCCTCTATGCACATGCTCACAGTCCATGCAAACGCTCCTTCCGAGAATAAGCCAATAAGCAAAAGCCATTCAAATAACATGCCTTTCGTACACTGATCCACCCTCAGCTACGCTCTGCTCACATGCTCTGATAATAGCAGCTTTGTAGGACTATACTTTATTTGGGTAATTAGGGTGTTCACACTTGTAGTTCGGTTCGTTTGGTCCGGACCAAAAAACAAAACATATTATGAAGTCCTGGGGCCTCATTTATAAAACTTTGCGTAGGATTTGCGTCAGAAGTGGCGTACGGATGAAACATAGGACGTGCGTACGCACAGAAATATTCAGATTTATAAAACCGTGCGCACGCACATCCTATGCAGTTTTCCCTTAATAAATCACAATCAATTCTAAATGTAGCGCAGCTTTTGCGGCTTCATGTCACGCCCATAGTTGCCCATAAATAGTCGGTGAAACGCCCACAAGTTAATATTCATCGATTGCGAAATCATAGCAAACACAGAGAGGAAATAAAAAAAACGTAACTTCACTCAAAGTGAAGTAGAAGTTATCGTTGGCGAGGTGGAAAAGAAGAGAAAAATGTTGTTTTGGAGGGCACAGTGTGGGCATTACTAATGCCAAAAAGGCACTTGAGTGGCAAAAGGTTGCAGACGCCGTAAATGCTGTAGCCTCACAACCTCGGACCATGGCCGAAATAAAAAAGAAATGGTCGGACATCAAAGTCGAGGCAAAAAAAGCGTCTAGCGCTCCATCGCCAGAGTGTGTCCTTGTTTGCCAGCAAGTCTTCTTGCTGTGTGAAGATGCGTTCACTCCGAATCCTTCCATTTGCCACATCTTCTAGTGCAAGATCAGCCGTTGTGCGTCATTACGCATTGTGATGGGGCATTTTATTTGCATCTGACAAGCTACAGATGCCGGTTTTAATCTACGTGGAAATGGGAAATAGTTCCGTGCAAATGTAATGTCTTGCAGCTTTCTGAATGGTTGAGACATACGTCATACGTTATTTTATCAAAAATGCATGAATACCATGATTCCGTAGCTGATGAAGAAATTTTACTATGAAAACAACTTTCCCCAGTGGACAATCTATCCATCTCTCTATCTCTCTATCTCTCTATCTCTCTCTCTATCTATCTATCTATCTATCTATCTATCTATCTATCTATTGCCGTCTACTCATTTTGGATACACCGATCTTTCCGCGTCGTCAAATCAGCTGACTTGTAGCGGCATCTTTTGACATCACGTCCGGTTTTTGGTTCGTTTACATGTCTTTGGTCCGTGTTGCGTTCATATATCAATCATCGAACCGCACCAGAGTTCGTTTGGAAGCAGACCGAGACCCATCTTTTTAGTGGTCTCGGTCCACTTGTGTGGTGCGCACCAGGGTTCGGATGGCAGCGTTCACATATATTCAATTGAACCGCACTAACCGAGCAATCACACCAGGGTTCGTTTTAATCGAACCAAACATGACAAGTGTGAACGTACCCTTAGTCAAAAATGTAATCGTTAAATCTCATTCTGTCACATAGCACTGAATAACGAATAATATTGATATTATAAATATTATAAATAGTGTTACTTTCAATAAAAGTCTGGTTATTTTATTTTATTGGTTTGTATTTTTTTAATTCAGTATCATTTAATTGATTTCATTTCATTTTCAAAAGTCTTAATATTATATAGTCTAATATTATACCCCCCCAAAAAAGCTATATTGTGGATTTGCTTATCCGCCATGATGAAGAGGAGTGATACAAACGGTGAAACGGTTCCAGTGCTGTAGGGATGGGCGATATCTTATCGTTTGCGATATACCGGTAAAAATTCTCCCCACGATAAGAATTTGTCTTCCCGCGATAATAACGATAAAGCCTAGTAGTTGATAGCGCGACCCATCCGCACCGTGCCACCGCTGGCCGTCTCTTGATGCTTAAAGCGTTTACTTTATGATGGCCGCGGTGGCTGCGTTCGTCAATTTGTATAGCTGAACGGGGGTTGGAGAGAGAATTTTCTTGTAGTGCCCTCGCAGCACTCGGTGCCCTAAGAGCCGCGCAATGGGAGCGGCGGCACTGAATCCGCATCTCACGTGCAGAGCGAAAACAACCATGGCGGAAGCTGCGGAAGAGTTCATAGCTAAACGAGGGGCTACCTGAGGGCAATCTGAACCTGTACATACAGATGTATTTTCACTCGCTGAGCACTTAGAGCGAATATCTTAAGCGCTCAGTCCTTCTCAATCGATCGGTAAAGCATACTATTTCAGTTGATCTCAATGAATGCGCAGTGTATTTGACGCACAGTAAACACTAGTGTGAGGCGCGCGACTGAGAGCGCTCAGTGTTTCACACACACTCAAAGAGAGAGCGAGAGAGTCTTACTCTTATACCACACAGAATTGATGTGCTACATGTAAACAATATCCTGTGTTGTATTTTCCTGTAAAATAATGGCGTTTATTTGGAATAATGCCGCGTTCCAGGCAACCCGTAACTCGTGTTTTTCCAACCTTCTACCCGTGAAAGTGCACTGGAACGGCAGTCAAACCCGTGACTTCCCACCCGTGAACTCGTACTAGATCGATGTACTCCCAGTTACGAGTTCTGACGTCACAGAGGCCGCGAAGCAACAATGGCAGCCCCCATGGATGCTGTGTTTTTGGAAGTCGTACACGGTGAGAAATAGACTTTAGGACAATATAACGTTGGAATCAAATTAATAATAATATAATAATGATAAATAATACACACACGATTATGTATTACAATGTTATGTGTCTGAAACGATGTGAAAGTATATCGCTACATGGAAATATACAAAGAACGTAAAATAAAAGGTATAACAGCTTCTCTTGCCTAATGCGTCGTTTTTTCTCCTCCGTTTCCTTCAAGTAAGCAATGAGTAAGCACTTTTGGCGATAGAAATGATGGTAAATGAGCATAAGCACCGTACGGCTCGCCATGTTTTGTTTACATCTAGCACCACAATTCCTTGCGCTCAAGCAGTTTGGCGTGACTTTGCCTGGAACGCTACAAAGTCGTAAGTCGTGGTTTGAAGTCGTAACTTACGGGCTCAAAAACCTGCCTGGAACGCAGCATTATGCCGCGTTCCAGGCAACCCGTAACCCGTGTTTTTCCAACCTTCTACCCGTGAAAGTGGACTGGAACGGCAGTCAAACCCGTGACTTCCCACCCGTGAACTCGTACTAGATCGATGTACTCCCAGTTACGAGATCTGATGTCACATAGCCCGCGAAGCAACAATGGCAGCCCTTATGGACGCGGTGTTTATGAAAGTCGTACATTAAAAAACAAATATAAGGTATTGCCCTAATGTTATTTATCCGCAAATGTTATGCATTATCAGCAGCTCTTCTAGTGTTAGCTAGTTTTCAGGCCATGGAGTGCAAGAATAAATGAATACCAAATACATTTCCAAATATGCAAATAACGTAAAATAAAAGGTATAACAGCTTCTCTTGCCTTATGCACAGTTTTTTCTCCTCCGTTTCCCTCAAATAAGCATGGTGTAAGCACCTTTGGCGATAGAAATTATTGTAAATGAGCATAATCCCCGTAAGGTTCGCCATTCTTTGTTTACATCTAGCTACCGCTCAGGCAGTTTGGTGTGACTTTGCCTGGAATGCTACAAAGTCGTGAGTCGTGGTTTGAATTCGTAACTTACAGGCTCAAAAACCTGCCTGGAACGCAGCATTATTCAGCCTTTCATGAACAGGAAAAAACGAATGCACAAACGGGAATCTCATTGGCTGGCGTGCACCTATTACTGTGCCTGTTTTGATTTCAGCAAATCAGTTTGAATGAGCGCTGACAACGTGATTAATATTCATGAACCCAGAAGCTCATTATTCCTTAGTCCAGTTTATTTTTATCAGTAGAAGAATTCGTGGTATTATTATCTTATCAACTCAAATTACTGAAGTTCTATCATCAAAGCATTATTTTCAACTTTTTTGTAATCTGAAGACATTTTTGGGATAATTACTTTTGCTGTTTCTGCTATTTTTACCACTGTTTGCACCATGAGTGTATGAATAAATACAGAATCGGGTTTACATGTAAAACTTGTCATTGATTTGAATTATTATTGTTTGTATTGTGTGATGTTTTTTTAGCACAGTTGCACTATTTAAACATTACCTGCACTTTTACAGAAGACAATTATATCTGCAACTTTTCCATTTCTGAAAAGGCTGGTGTGGAATTTTACATAAAAAAATTATATATATATATATATATATATATATATATATATATATATATATATATATATATATATATATATATATATATATATATATATATATATATATATATATATAATTTTTTTAATTTTTTTTAATGTATTATAGGAGCCTATTTGATGACATGTACGTTTTACTTTAGATGATTGTTTGTTTTTCTGAGTCTCTCAAGAATGCATGCAGCTTTCACTTGTATCCAAAAACATGGGGAATGATACTACATTTATCGTCATTGATATCGTTATCGCAATAAATACTAGAAAATATCGGGATACATTTTTAAGTCCATATCGCCCATCCCTACAGTGCTGATACTGGGGGAATATCCCACGGCCTGTCAGATTTGAGAACCAGAAATAACTGTTGTATAAATATAGAAAATACAATGCATTAAAAGCGACACATAATTATTTATTACTGCCCTTCAGAAGCAACAGAAGATACTTACATGTTTCCTGGAATACAAGTAAGTACAATTTACCTTTTTAAAAAAAGTTTTCACCCCCTCAGCTCTTAATGCGTCATGTTTCCTTCTGGAGCATCAGTGAATGTTTCAACCTCTTTAGTAGTTGTGTTTGAGTCAGTTGTTTGCCCTCAATTGTCCGCAGAGTGAAAAGATGGATCTCAAAATCATACAGTCCCTGCTGGAGAGGGTTCAAATATGCAAAAGAAGCTGGGAAACTGAAGAATGTGCAGGACCTGGAGGATTTTTCTGAAAAACGTTGGTCAGTTTAACTGCTCAGGACAAACAAGAGACTCAAGAACAACCATCACAAAACATAAAAACAGCAGTGGATCATCCAGGTAATGACACACATTATTAAGAATCAAGAGTATGTCTACTTTTGAATGGGGTAATTTTGATCAATTCAGCTATGGTTTGTCTTGTGGACTATGTAAACATCAGGGCAGTACTAAATAAAAAATAATGTGCATTTTGTACGATCCCTCTAAATTTGTCAGAATAATTAACATTTTGCAGATTGTGCAAGGTGTTTTGAACATGACTGTATATTTAAACCGTGCACATCCACATCAAGAGAAGCTGTCTAAAAGAGAGCTTGTCGGTTTTTTTCACTTGGTGCTGTCGTCTTTGCTCTGAAGCAACATTTGTACTCGATATATGGCATGACCTCTTTTTGTTACTGCTCTCACAGCATGTTTTGATGCTACACAAGCTGAAAATATTTAGTTCAAGAGATGACTCATCAACCTATTCACTAAGCTGAGAGCAGACAACACCAACCCTACCACTCTCTTGCTCGCTCTTATTTTCTCTATCCAGTTGGTTGGTATTCATGTCTCTGGTATTGATAGAAAAAGAGACAATGCTCAAGTGACTTAAAATAACATGTCGGGCACGGTCACATGTTCTTGCTTTCATTGAGGTCCAAGATGCTTGTGATACAAGTACTGCCATCGTATGCATGATATTGTGGTCAGAATGATTGGCACCCCTGGTAAATATGATCAAAGATGGCTGTAACAATAAATCTGCATCGATTATCCTTTTGATCTTCATTGAAGTAAAAGAATTGAAAGTGAAATGTTTTTCTCCAAAACACATTGGACACATTGGCACCCCTAGAATTTCTTTATGAGTAAATATCTCTGAAGTATATTTCCCATTCATTTTTACATTTTTTAGCACACCAGGGTGACTAGGAACATGAAATTGTCCAGACATGATTTCCTGTTCCACAGGAATATAAATATGAGGAAACACAACGGCCAAATTCCCTTAATCATCATCGCAATGAGTAAAAGCACAGAATATAGTTCTGATGCACAGCTAAAGATTGTTGAGCTTCATACAATAGAAAGTGGCGGTAAGAAAATAAGCTAAAGCATTGAAAATCCCCATTTCCACCATCAGGGCAATAATTAAGAAGTTCCAATCAACTAAAGATGTTCTGAATCTGGAAGAGGACGAGGGTCACACAAGGAGGAAGTCGAGTCTTGGGTCAGAAAGTGATCAAACAGCCCCTTCATCAGCACATGTTGTTTGGGAGGGTTTGAAGAAAAATCCAGAAACAAACTTCAGCATATTCAGTGTTCAGACACGACTGGAGCTTCAGACTGGACCTGGTTCTGTGGTCACATGACACTATAAACATTTTCCAGATGCTTTGGCGCAAACGGATAAAAAGTACCCCATGTCCACGGTTAAATACACCGCTGGATCTTTAATGTTGTGGGCATATTTTTAGCTGGAGGTCCTGGACATCTCGTTCAGATGCATCATTGATTCTAGGAAATGCCAACAGATAAAAAATCAAAACCTTTATGGCTTCTGCTAGAAATCCTATAATGGGCAGTGGTTGGATCTTCCATCAGGACAATGATCCAAAACAAGCATCAAAATCAACAAAAAAATGTGTCACTGCACAAAATGAAGGCCGTCCCAGTCCCTGAGCTGAACCCTATAGAGAATGAGTGATGACGTGAAGAGAAGAGCTGGGAATCTGAAGGATCTGGAGAGATTCTGTATGAAGGAATAGGCTCTGATCTCCAAACTCATCAGGCATTACAGAAGAAGATTCAGAGGCTTTATCTTGGGAAAAGGAGGTTGAAAAAAGTTTTGAATAAAAGGGTGCTAATAATTATGTTTTGGAGAAAAACATTGATTTCATAAAGAGATTTACCCCACATTTTCAATTATCTTACTTCAATAAAAGGTTGAAGAAAGAATTAACGATGCAGATTTATTTTTACAGCCATCTTTGTTCATATTTACCAAGGGGGGCCAATGATTCTCACCACAACTGTAAAAGTTCTCAACTTTCTCCTAGACAACAACAAGATGAAATCAGAGGAAGAAGCTTCCTGCTTCTCAGATACTTTCCTGGAAAAAAAAAAAAAAACAGATCCCATTATCTTGTTCTCGTTCTACAAAGCGTTTGGATTGGTATCCATGGCTCTGGTGTTGGTGAAAAACCACACTGTGCTGAAATGACACCTCCATAGCTTAGAGTATTCCGTAAGCCTCTTCCAGGGAAGACGCTGGCACATCCCAGCAGCCCTCTCATCACAAACATGAGCGTGTGCCACAGATAAGTCATGCTCCTCTGCGATTATGTCGTAAACACCATTTCTCCCCATCAGCTGCCGAGATCCTCTGCCGCCTCTTCTCTCGGTTTCGTCGCCGAGGGTCTCTCTGCTTCTATACAGATTTTAATTGCTTGGCAATAAAAAAGGAAGGTACCGACAGCTGAGACAGGCTTGCTGAGCATACACGGATACCGAGACCGCCAGGAGGCAAGTGAGCCCTCAATAAAAGACCATGCATTAGAACCGATTTCCACATAAACCAAATGGACAGTTTGATGCGAGACACTCTCCAAGTTAAAGACTGCCAATGCTTTCAAGTCAAATTTGTGGCCCACTCTAAAAGGTCAAATATTGAAGTAGAGTAACTGCCTGCGAATTTGACGCCACATTAATTTGACAATCAAAACGTTTCTGTCCGTCAAAGTAAACGTCTCTGGCTATATTTGAATTCCTGTACTTAAGGTGTCCTGAAAAACTTCCCAACCGTTTGAAGTTGTTTAGTATTAAAACCCTCTTTAATATGTCATGTTGGCATTACACTGTTAAACCCATAGGGACAGAGACAGTTCATCAAAGATTTATATTCTGTCATCATTGACACATTTACAAAGTAAAGAAAATCATACAGGTTTTGAAGGACATGAGGTGTCCATCAAAACCTCTATGATTTCCTTTTCTTCTCAGAGCACAAACGCACAAAAGACGACATTCTGAAGAATTTTTCAACTGTTTTTGTCCACACAATTAAAGACGATTTGGACGCCTTTGACTTTTCATGGACAATGCTGCATACCTCTATGCAATGACAAAAAAATCTCAATCTCGAATAAACCGAATTCAGTCAGGTCCACTTAAGTCAAAGGCACCATAGACAAACATTTAGTAAACTTTTTATTGCATATTTGCAACAAAAATTCCCCATCCTTTTCATGAGCTCCATGAAAAGCCAAGACAGGGAACAGCAGCAGATTCTGGGGACAACCTCCCATTTAAACTGGGAGGGCAGAGCAAATCCCCCATTTAGAACAGAGTATGCATCAATGACAACAGAATGACATTGATTAAGTTAAGCAGTTTAAGGAGGAGCTGGGGAGGAGGTGGGTTGCAAAGCAGCATGCAGCAGAAGCGTCCAAGCAGGCAGATTGAAGTGAAGCTATGCTTAAGTAAGGCGCCCTGTTTGAGAGAAGCCAATTGAGTGCATAGGATCAGCTGAATCGGATCAGCTGAAAGGGGCGGAGTTCGAATTTCCCAATCAGCTGATAGCGGAGCTTGACTATGTGGCCTGCCAGAACTAACGCCATATGCTTGATAAAGGTGGTTATTATTTTAACCCAAATGCTGTGTTCAGACTGCTGGGTCATTTTATTGGGTTATTTTTTTACATTTTTACCCATATGCTGGGTCACTCTGAAAAATGCTGGGTTATTTATTTTAACCCAAATGCTGGGTTCAGCCTGCTGGGTCATTTTATTGGGTTATTTTTATATATCTTTACCCAGTGCTGGGTAGTTTTTCAGTAACTCGGCTGCTGGGTCATCTCATCACATACCTACCCAGTGCTGGGTCAATGTAACCCAATGTTGTTAGTCTGTGCCAAACCGGTTAAAACTGATGTCACTGGCGTTGCTCGCGGCAGAAGTTGAAAGGTTTTCAACTTTTCAAGTACCAATGCAGGCATCAGCCAATCAGATCACCTATGCAAATACCCTAGCTCAGACGCTAGCCAATTGCGTTCATGCAACACCGGAAAAGTAATACGATTGGCTGTTGTCACTATGACGGTCGCATCAGAACCAGCTTCAGACACGCCCTCTGTCAATCGTTGACGCCTTGTGTGAATTCAGTGTTAGGACAGCGATGTCGCGTTGTGTTTCAGCCCTGGTCACATGCTTATTATATTATATTTTATGACTGTAAAAGACTTATTTGCCATTGAATAAAGAATATTGTATATGAACTGTTCCTGTCCTATATAACAGAGGTTTAAAAGTGCATTTTTATTATTTAAAATGAAAAACCTTCATTATCTAATTGACTGACCCAGCACTTTCAAAAAAAACAACCCAGCAAATGGGTTAAATGTATAAAACCCAACAAGCTGGGTAAAAATAACCCAGCATGTGTTTTGTCCAAAAATTCCCAGCAACCCAAGATGTCCTAACCATACTATTTTTTTCATACAACACAACAGTACACTCTGTAAACTCAAAATGCTGGCTTGTTTCAACCCAAATTTGGGTCATATATGGATTTTTAAATAAAAATGTTCAACCCAACGGTTGGGTTTGTCCACATTTGACCCAAAATTGGGTTAAAACAACCCAACAGATTTAGAGCGTAATTTTTGTATGTATCTAATGTATGCATGGATACATTAAACTGATCTAAAGTGACAGTAAAGAATTTGACATTGTTACAAAATAAAATGCTGTTCTTTTGAACTTTCTAATCATCAAGGAATCCTGATAAAAATCAGTTTCCAGCAGAACAGTTTGAACACTGATAATAGTACGAAGAAATGTTTCTTGAGCATCAAATCATCATATGAGAATGTGATTTCTGAAGGATCATGTGACACTGATGACTGGAGTAATGATGCTGAAAATTCAGCTTTGATCACAGGAATAAATTACAATATATTCACGTAAAAAACAATTCTTTTATATTCTAATAAAACGTCACAATATTGCAATTTTTACTGGATTTTAGACCACATAAATGAAGCCTTAGTAAGCAAAAGAGACATCTTTCAAAAAACCTTACCCACCTCAACTTTTTAACATGGGAAAGTATGCATATTTGAACACAGAGGCCTTCTTAAACGCAGTTTATTGTGCGTTTCCTCATTGGGAACTCCAGGACATGGTAAGTTCAGCCAAGTTAAACATGTTCCTAATATTTATCCACGAAGAGCACAGGCGCATTATTCAAGTAGATAATTCGTCTCCCCTGCTGCTCCCCTCCATCAGCTCAGGGCAGATACATAAGCACAGAATAATCACTCTAAGTGATCTCACTATCAATAAAGCGGCCAAAATATTTACCTGTTAGATCCTTTACCAACTCTGGAAAGGGAATTTGTGGATACTAGAGGCTGCTTTTGTTCCAGACTTAGTGTTTGCATGCAAACACTTTGGGGATGTTTTCAGACCATGGTGCTAATGGTTAAATTAATAGCATACTGTGTGGAAGCCTGTGTACACCCTCAGAGACCCGGTGCTGAGAATTAAGCCAGTCCTCTGTCCAGCTGAGCAAAATTGAAATCCAAAGTATGCAAAGTGATAAACTATACCGCTGGAGCTTGCTTTATATTATCAACTGTGTTTTTGATGTCCATTTTGTTCACTATTTTTAGTCACTAAAGGGAATTACATTCTCATTAGCTTCTGCTTCTTATCAGGGAATAGAGCTGCTTTGAGTGTGCAGTGTATAAGGTTTAACCTTCATTTGCTCTGTGCACTTGCCTAAGTTTCTGCTTTAGGGCGCAAGGGAAAGACTGAGAGAGGGTGAGCGGAAGGTAAGGAGTCTTAACTCTAAGCCTTACCATTTGTTTTTCAGTTGAGCTACAAATCTATAAAATGAGACAACACTGGATTCAAAATCTAATTTAAACCTTGAAACAAAGTGAAACCAACAAACTGTATAATGTTCAACAAAGATGAATGTAAGAGACTGTGTGCGTCAACGGCTGATTTTGGATTGCTTGTCAACTGAGTCTTCCTCGGTCAGAAGGAATAGGCAAATCCAATGGTGCAGTTTGAGAATTTATTGAGGAGGAGTCAGGTACATGGAGATGATGAAGGTTTATAGGTATTAATATGACAAAATAGGTGTGTGTGTGTGTGTGTGTGTGTGTGTGTGTGTGTGTGTGTGTGTGTGTGTGTGTGTGTGTGTGTGTGTGTGTGTGTGTGTGAAACAAAATACAATAAAATGTATATTAGTAAACATGTAGGCTATGGTTACTAGGGGTGGCACGGTACATGGAAAAAAACCGAACCGTTCGGTTCGCTTGTCTCGGTTCGGAGTGTGTGCGTCGCACGGTTCGCGCACACGCAATGTATCCTTGTGCCCGTATGTTACCTCAGACAGTGGGTGTCCTTTTCGCGCAAAATAAGAGGGGTGTGTGTGTGTGTGGACATACAGTAAAGTAAAAGTGGAGTGCTGCAGGTCACGTCACATGTAGAAATGAAAGTGGGAGAGATAAGGAAGGCTGCCCGCAGTTGGAGGATGCGCGAGCATCGTATAGCAGGGCAGATGCAGTGCGGAGAGCGGGAGCCGCGCGTGCCCGTGGCGCATACACACACTGGCAGTGTTTGTCTCGCGAGTCGCGCAGCTGAACCGCGGCTCGTGGATTGCAAATACAGGCAAATATTGTCCATTCTGTCACATTTTCCGGTGTTCTCCTCCGACCCCTGTCTGTCTCGTGCTTTGATTTATGATGGGCAGCATATATCTGCTGCAAATGCGACCGTGTTCCCCTCTGTCTCATACACACAATCATATGTTGTATATAAGTAGTTCACATGATAAATGTAACATTTAAAAGTTAAGATGCTTCTAGTTCTAATAATTTAAACATGCCTTTGAAGTTTGGGCAAAAACTTCTGGCAGTGTTGTGTTTTCCTGTATTTTATGTTATTTTTTCACAGCGCTGGATGTCATATGGTGATTGTGAAACACACGGAACACTTCATGGTGAAATTTGTTAATCAGGTTAGCTGAATTAAAACCACAGTGCATTGTTCTGATCAAAATTGATATGATTACGTGTCGGACTCGGTAGACAGCCAATTTTTAATACTGTATCCTAAATTGTGGATGATTAAGCCACATATACCATATGCTGAAGTAAATTTCTGGAGTGTTAACGATTAAAAAAAACAACAACAAGAACCGTACAGAACCGAAAACCGTGATACGAACCGAACCGTGGGTTTTGTGAACCGTGCCACCCCTAATGGTTACATACAGATGAATAAAGAAATAACCCCCAGTACAACCAACTAACACTATAAATGAACTTGCACAAATGCCATAAATCTCCGAATGGTGGAAAGTGCCAAAACAGGCGAACTATAAATTAAATATAATATTTGCAGTTATTTGCAAGGCAATAACTAAAGTATATACAGTAGATGGCTACTTTAGGAGCACTTGTGGAGCGTCGTAGCGGCCTCAGCAGTATAGCAGTAGGGAATAACACGGGTATTACAACTTTGCCACCTGGGCGAATAACTCTGCAATAAACGCGTCATTCATGCAAAGCGTACTTACATCTTACGGACGCACACAGCACTTCTACACACAAGACTAGCACAGGATAAACAGAGGATGGCAATTCTCTGAACCGTGAATACTGCTCTCATGGCCCTGGACCACACGAAGTGAAAGCGCCGCGCACAAACTGGAGCGAACAGAACTACATATGAACACACGCAATGGGTAGTGTAGTCTATGTCAGGGCACAGACTTTTAACAATGAAAAAAACACTATTTCTAGGTCACTAATAAAATGTAAATTAAATGTAATGGCATATTTTTTATGAATGAAGGCCAATTTCACTGATACTAATACTGATATTGATGTCTCTATTTTTTAAACATTAATGATAGACATTCAACATTACAGTATAATTAAAGGGATAGTTCACCCAAAAATGAAAATTAGCCCATGATTCAATCACTCTCAAGTCATCCAAGGTGTATATGACATTCTTCTTTCAGACAAATAAAAATGTTCTGGCTAATCCAAGCATTATAATGGCAGTAATAGTTGCTCTGTTTTTGAAGTCCATAAAAAAGTGCATCTGTCCGTCAAATAGCTGCTCCACGCGGCTCCGGGGTGTTAATAAAGGACTTCTGAAGCAAATCGATGCATTTGTGTAAGAAAAATATCCATATTTAAAAATGTATTTCATTTTTTTCTATCGCTCGGCATCAGCCGTCCCCGCGCCATAACTTCCGGAGAATAAGGTCAAAATACAGGCAAAATACCGGTGCGATCATAGATATATCAAATCAAATCAAATCAAATCAAATCAAATCACTTTATTTGTCACTCTACATATGCACAAGTGCAACAGTAGGTGAAATTCTTAGGTGCAGTTCCGAGCAACATAGCAGTCATGACATGACATGTACAACATTTAAAGCAGCATCAGATTACACATCTGATGCGCACACAATTACTCACAGCACAGTAAACTCTACAATAAACAATATATATACATAGATCCTCATTAGTGCCTGCGCGGATCGGACGAATGAGGCATCTACGAATATATATCTTTGATTGGGCCATTATACTGACCTTATTCGCCGGAAGTTATGGCGCTGGGAATACTAGATGACATTCGTCTGATAAGAGGTAAAAAAATAACAAATAGCAGAAACCGATGGTTTCGTGTCTTAAGACATCAATGTGTCGCCACGAGCCACATGGTTTAATAAGGATTCGTATGTCTATGTGTTTTTACTCTCATTGCTCTCATACTCTAAAATATCCCCATTGACATCATTATACGACTATCACACTGCAACGGTTGGAGTTAAAACTCTTCATTTGTATTCTACTGAAGAAACAAAGACACCTACATCTTGGATGCGCTGGGGGTAAGCAGATAAACATAAAAATTTCATTTTTGGGTGAACTATCCCTTTAAAGGTTATAATTTTTTTTACATTTATTAAGCTTTTCTTTAACCCAGTTTAGCAAGTTGAACCTGATGGGTCATTTTATTGGGTTATTTTAAATATTTTACCCATTTTTCAGTAACTCAGCTGCTGGGTCATCTCATCACATACCTACCCAGTGCTGGGTCAATGTAACACAATGTTGGTAGTCTGTGCCAAACCGGTTAAAACTGGATACATTTGTCAACGGTCATGTGTTCTGAGAGAAAATGTCCTGAGCGGAAACTTCCTGAATGAAATTGAGTATTCCTATCAAATTATCACTGTACTAAGATGAAAATGTCAGTAGTCTCACATTTAAAAATGTTTGTTCACATGTAAGTCACAGCTAACGTCTGCTGGAAGTTTGACCTCCCGCCAAATGAATGCGCGACCAGGCGCAGGCGTCAGCCAATCAGATCGCATATGCAAATACCCTAGCTCAGACGCTAGCCAATTGCGTTCATGCAACACCGGAAAAGTAATATGATTGGCTGTTGTCACTATGACGGTCGCATCAGAACCAGCTTCAGACACGCCCTCTGTCAATCGTTGACGTGTGAATGCAGCATAAGCTGGCGTGTGCTTCACTGACTATAATAGGAGCGCTGTTGATCTAGTGCACTAGCGATGCGGCTGTGGTCGCGCTATGCATTTGATATCATTTTTTGAAAATAGGCTCATTTTCCAACTCCCCTAGAGTTAAACAGTTGAGTTTTAGCGTTTTCTAATCCATTCAGCCGATCTCCAGGTCTGGTGGTGGCACTTTTAGCATAGCTTAGCATAGATCATTGAATCTGATTAGACCGTAGGCATCTTGCTCCAAAAAGTTGGATTTGAAAACGGTAAAAACTCTAGGGGATTTGGAAAACGAGTTCCTTTGTTCCTTTAAATGTCTGACAGACGCGATGGCACAAGGTAATGCTGTTTATTACATGAATATATATGATGGTCATTTAATGAACTGGAACAGCTACTGATACCAATTTTCTTCCCACAGATTCCCATTGGCTGTCACAACACACTGGGCCAGCTAACCAATCACAGAGCATTTCGTATTTCGGAAGGAGGGGCTTCATCAAAACATGAACTGAATGGCGCATTCGAGCCAGACCGGGGAGAGAGGTGCTGCAATAATGTAAAATGTGTGAACAATCGTACATTCTAGTACACCCAAAAAACAAAATCAAGACCCTGTAAAAGGGCATAATAGGACCACTTTAAATGAAATAAAATGAATAAATGATGACGGGCGTACATATTTCTAATTAAATCCGCTGTGATTATCCAGTTTCTAATTCTAAGGAAGAAACATCTGGGACAAAGTTGCAATTCAATTAAATATAATATATTAGTTAGTGTCTTCAGTTAAGTCTCTTGAGCTATGAAAAAGCAATAGGATTTTCCTCTCGGTGACTTCAGTGGTATTCAGTCCCAAACACAAATAACAGCTGGTGTAACGTCCATTACCGGCAAGGCCTCAGACATTTAAATGGCGCGTTTCAGCATTAAAGTTACATTATCTTCCAATTGGCAAAAAGTAACTTCTTTTTTTTTAACACAACAAAGTATGTGAGCTCATCCCCCTCCGCGGAGACAGAGGAGTTCTCACAGGAAAGTCAATCCGGCATCTCACTTGGGAAGCTCACCCATGTAGAAAACAACGTGGAGTCTCATGTCTCCGCAGCGCTGATCTGCCAGACAGCGTCTCTCTCCGCAGCTGAGTGGAGATGATAGGTGAACATCGCCTCTGCATGCTGCCGCATGACGCGATCCCTGTCAGAGTCTTAGCGGCGCGCCACATGTTCTCCCATCAGGCTACCTGCGCTAGAATCCGCCCCCCGCCCTCTAATAACCTGAAGCTGAGTGAGCGACATCAGAATCGCTGGTGTCGGGATTAAGAATATTAATGAGGTGTGTTGTGAGAGGGGGTGGTAAGGAGAGACTTGTAGGTGTCTCTCATCACCTGCTTGCTTTCATTAGGTGAGATCATTCCAGAACTATACCTCTCTGATCCCTCCTGGGATTAGACACCGCCTGTCATGTTCCATGATTCCTCCCTCAGCTCAAGTCATTTCAAGGAAAGCGGGAGCAATTTTGTGAGACAACGGTAAAACGTACAACCATCACTGCCCACTTTATGTGAGAACTGTCTGGAGATGAAAGGTCTTCTCGCAGCTCAAACTCCCGAGGCATTAGGTACTTGGCCTCAGGGCTTATGAATATATTTTTCTAAAGCTATACTGACTTAAAATCGGCTTCAGACAGACACGCTGGGCTATAAAGTAAACAACGGCTTTATAAATCAAGCAGACGCAACAGAAACTTGAGCCGACTGTCGCATCACAGTTTGAAGCACTTAGGAATGGTTATTAAACCGCTTTTTCTGCTAAATGAGGGGATGAGGAAGGGTTGTGGAAACTCAGAGGAAGTCGCCAGCTCCAAACTTTGGTTGACAGACCAGTCGTTTGACCACACTAAATGCACTGAAAACAGTCACTGTCATTCTTATTGGCACACACATCTCGTTTCTATGCAAATTAGGCTCATTATAGATTGTAAAATGTTATTTTAGTGACTTTATCCTGCATTCCCTTACAAAAAAGAAGTAGGCCTACACTTCAAGTTCATTTTATTAACTATACTTTAGTATATTTAAGTATGCTTTATTGTAGTAAGTATAATGATATCAATGTACTAGTAGTAAACTTGTAAGTGTACTATTTAAATACTGTATAGGACTAAATTGGCACACTTTTTAGTATATAAAAGTATATGTTTAAGTGTACTAAGTGTAATGGTAGTAAACTTTTTCTCTATCTCTCTCTCTATGTATCTATCCCTCTCTATGTATCTATCCCTCTCTATGTATCTATCCCTCTCTATGTATCTATCCCTCTCTATGTATCTATCCCTCTCTATGTATCTATCCCTCTCTATGTATCTATCATGTATCTATCTCTCTCTCTATCTATAAATCTCTCTATCCCTCTCCATGTATCCATCCATCCGTCCATTCATGTATCCATTCATGTATCCATCCATCCATCCGTCCATTCATGTATCCGTCCATCCATCCGTCCATTCATGTATCCATCCGTCCATCCATGTATCCATTCATGTATCCATCCATCCATGTATCCATTCATGTATCCATCCATCCATCCATCCGTCCATTCATGTATCCATCCGTCCATCCATGTATCCATTCATGTATCCATCCATCCATCCGTCCATTCATGTATCCATTCATGTATCCATACGTCCATTCATGTATCCATCCATCCATCCGTCCATTCATGTATCCATTCATGTATCCATCCATCCATCCATCCGTCCATTCATGTATCCATCCGTCCATCCATGTATCCATCCATCCATCCGTCCATTCATGTATCCATTCATGTATCCATCCATCCATCCGTCCATTCATGTATCCATCCATTCATGTATCCATCCATCCATGTATCCATTCATGTATCCATCCATCCATCCGTCCATTCATGTATCCATCCATCCGTCCATTCATGTATCCATCCATCCGTCCATTAATGTATCCATCCGTCCATTCATGTATCCATCCATCCATCCGTCCATTCATGTATCCATCCATCCATCCATCCGTCCATTCATGTATCCATCCATCCATCCATCCGTCCATTCATGTATCCATCCATCCATCCATCCGTCCATTCATGTATCCATCCATCCATCCATCCGTCCATTCATGTATCCATCCATCCATCCATCCGTCCATTCATGTATCCATCCATCCATCCATCCGTCCATTCATGTATCCATCCATCCATCCATCCATCCATCTCTCTCTCTCTCTCTCTCTCTCTCTCTCTCTCTCTCTCTCTCTGTCTCGTAAACCTTGCTTTTCTAGTTAAAAATTAATTTCAAGCATTTTAATATGAATTTCAGTTCTGCATCCTGTTTGCTGTCACAATTCAATTCCGACAGTGTACAACCATGCTGTTTAAAAATATCTATAAAACAATGTACAATACCATTCAACGGTTTGGGGTCAGTATAATTGTTTTTTCTTTCAATTTGATCAAAAATTACAAACATGTTCTACTTCAAATAAAGCTGTTCTTCAGAACTTTCTGTTCATCAAAGAATCCTGAAAAAAATGGGTTTCCATTTCCGTTTTCAATCATCATATTAGAATGATTTCTGAAGGATCATGTGACACTGAAGACTGGAGTAATGATGCTGGTCATTCTGATTAAAACAAACAAGACTTCTACTCACAAGAGATCTACCAACCCAAACTTTAGAACAGTAGTGTAAATATTGTTTTTAATAAACACTATGCATCGTTTTAATGTGATAATATCCAAGAAGAGTTACCTGTGGAAACAAGGCGATAAACAAACTTTACAAAAGAGATGTTTGTGCATTGATTATTAGTTATAAATAATAGAGAAGAGTGTTGAAATCTGGTATATTTTCAGAATATCAATCCTGGTATCCATGAAATGTTGTTCACATATTGACAGGAATTGCAGGGGCAGACTTATCCAGATCCAGTTCAGGTGTTGAAGTTGCAATGTTTGTTGATGACTGTAAGTTTGAAAGTGGATGACTTTATTCGCTGGTTACAGATATTTACACAAACAGAGCGCGTATCTTCATTTGATATTCTCCCTCATGAGCAGTACCGCACTGCACACCTGCGTGGCCCAGGAGGGGTTATTATTTACATCTGTTGCACGGTGTAAATAAACATATCACTCTGGAGGCATGGAAATAATGCTATCCAACTAGGATAAACTGGAGACGCTCTGAAGTCTGTGCAACCCAAAGCAATGAGAAAATCAAGGATAACTTTCCTCATGCTGTTGCAGAGAATTCTAGTTTCCTAAAAAAAAAAAATGTCAAAAAGTTTCCTGAAAAAACAAATGCTCAAGTTTCAATGCCAAATGAATTAGAATGACCCAAATCTACAACGGTCTATGGTCAGTCCCTTGATTTCAGTCTGGCTTTGGAGAGCACAAAAAAGGAGGGCTTTCATTTATTAACATGAACTAAACAGTTTAATTCCATTTTCAGATTTCAAAAGTTGTATATGTGAACTAACATGAACATTAACACTTTTAACAACGGTTAATAAATGCTATAAAAAAAGATATTGTTAGTTGTTAGTTCATGTTAGTTACATTTTTATAATTTTAGCCAGAAAAATTGTGCTCGGTAAAATGTGTTATGCTTGTAATTCTGTGTATCTGTATAAATACTGATTATGCATTTAAATTGCATGTACGTAATAAATTGTTCCTGAGTGCTGATATTTTCTTGATAATTTGGCATTACAGCTAAATTTATTAGCTTGCTCTGTCCCTGACAAACCATAGAAGCAAAACTTTTATAGAAAACAACAGATTAAATACTGCAAAACATTACAATTTTGAGTTAAAATCGAAAATTACATACCAAAGTATCATTAAATGCATAGAAAATAGCATAATCAATATAAAATACATCTTTCCTCAGATATCTAGGACATGTGGAATTATTAACTTGGAGATAAGTAAAGATCTAGAAGTAAAATGATCCGGATATTAAATGAAATGTCATAATGATACATTTCCGATGCCCTTCACATTAGGGCCCTGATGCTAAAAGCAATGGGGCTCGTCCAAGATGCCCTGGGAATGAAAACACGTTGAAGATAAAACCGTACCGCCTCCCAGCCTCAGAGCTTGAGTCACCATTCTTCTTTTACAAGCCACCATTCATAACATTATACATTAAACGTGTTACACATACCTAAATGTTGGGCCTATAAAAGTCTTTTACTGTTAAATGTATTAGAAAGCACTTCTGCACAATAAAGAGATTTGCAGCGTTTTCAACTGCTACATCAGATCTTCTGTCAAAAGTGCTGCTTTGTAACTCCAAATATGCTCATTAAAAACTCATTTAAAGTCTGTGACCGTGTTCAAAGAGTTAGGAAAATGTTGTGATTTTTGCCTTCAGAGACAGAAAACTGATTATACAGGCAAAATTGTGTAGCTCCTCAGGCAACTAGCAGATCTGTCTCTCACAGAATGAGGGAATCACCCCATAAACACTCCGTGTGTGTTAAAAAATATACAAAAATCAAATCTCTCCTACAAGAAAATAATCACAACCGTGTCATAAAGAAAATCATAAATGAGATCTCTTAACATCAGCAATGATACTTCTAAAAAGCAGACCCAGGTAATCTCACGTGTATCCAATCTATAATTTCAATAAAATAATGTCATAATATTGTTTCAAAGTGTGCTGAGATTTCTCTAGATAACAATGCAATCAAAGGTCTGAGATCTCAACTTCAACTCATAAGTTTGCTATCAAATCCCAAATTCCAAAACCAAATTAACAGAGCAATGCACAACATCCAGATATTGTAGCTAATGTAGAACATCGACCATGGTCTCATTTGCAGCTCCCAAAATAATTTTAATAAAAACATTTGAGACAATGTTACTTACTTCAAACTTACTTTAAATGAAATTAAAGGAGTCATGAACTGAGAAATTAAATTTTCCTTGAGCTTTTGACATATAAGAGGTCATCATACTATAAGAATGTCCTGTAAGAATGTCCAATCCCAGAGAACGACTCATTGTGAATGAGCCTATAATAGATGGTGAAAGACCGCCTCTGCAGAAGAAGATAAAACGCCTACTTCATCATTGTAGCTTTGGCCCCGCCCACTGGCGTGTTAGTGAGATGACGAGGAGAGAAGAGCGATACAGGATCACTGGACTAAAAATAACATTACCTTCCAAAGGATCCTAATGCTATAGGAATGTGCTTATTTATTCTCAACAATGTGAATGTCTCAGTTGAGCATTATTTATTTGTGTTCACTACATTGAACAGAGACTCTAGCCACCCGAGCCATGGGCTGCTCTCACTGCTACCATCAGGCAGGCGGTACCGCAGCATCAGAACACGCACCAGCCGACTCCAGAACAGCTTCTTCCCACAAGCAATTAGACTCCTTAACTCTTGATCCATCAGGATCATAACACATACTGGACAGAATATCACTCACCACAACCCACTGTAGACACACACACACACACACACACACACACACACACACACACACACACACACACATTATATATATATATATACAGTGAGGAAAATAAGTATTTGAACACCCTGCTATTTTGCAAGTTCTCCCACTTGGAAATCATGGAGGGGTCTGAAATTGTCATCGTAGGTGCATGTCCACTGTGAGAGACATAATCTAAAAAAAAAATCCAGAAATCACAATGTATGATTTTTTAACTATTTATTTGTATGATAGAGCTGCAAATAAGTATTTGAACACCTGTCTATCAGCTAGAATTCTGACCCTCAAAAACCTGTTAGTCTGCCTTTTAAATGTCCACCTCCACTCCATTTATTATCCTAAATTAGATGCACCTGTTTGAGGTCGTTAGCTGCATAAAGACACCTGTCCACCCCATACAATCAGAAAGAATCCAACTACTAACATGGCCAAGACCAAAGAGCTGTCCAAAGACACTAGAGCAAAATTGTACACCTCCACAAGGCTGGAAAGGACTAGGGGGAAATTGCCAAGCAGCTTGGTGAAAAAAGGTCCACTGTTGGAGCAATCATTAGAAAATGGAAAAAGCTAAACATGACTGTCAATCTCCCTCGGACTGGGGCTCCATGCAAGATCTCACCTCGTGGGGTCTCAATGATCCTAAGAAAGGTGAGAAATCAGCCCAGAACTACATGGGAGGAGCTGGTCAATGACCTGAAAAGAGCTGGGACCACCGTTTCCAAGGTTACTGTTGGTAATACACTAAGACGTCATGGTTTGAAATCATGCATGGCACGGAAGGTTCCCCTGCTTAAACCAGCACATGTCAAGGCCAGTCTTAAGTTTGTCAATGACCATTTGGATGATCAAGAGGAGTCATGGGAGAAAGTCATGTGGTCAGATGAGACCAAAATAGAACTTTTTGGTAATAATTCCACTAAACGTGTTTGGAGGAAGAAGAAAGATGAGTACTATCCCAAGAACACCATCCCTACTGTGAAGCATGGGGGTGGTAGCATCATGCTTTGGGGGTGTTTTTTCTGCACATGGGACAGGGCGACTGCACTGTATTAAGGAGAGGATGACCAGGGCCATGTATTGCGAGATTTTGGGGAACACCCTCCTTCCCTCAGTTAGAGCATTGAAGATGGGTCGAGGCTGGGTCTTCCAACATGACAATGACCCGAAGCACACAGCCAGGATAACCAAGGAGTGGCTCTGTAAGAAGCATATCAAGGTTCTGGCATGGCCTAGCCAGTCTCCAGACCTAAACCCAATAGAGAATCTTTGGAGGGAGCTCAAACTCTGTGTTTCTCAGCGACAGGCCAGAAACCTGACTGATCTAGAGAAGATCTGTGTGGAGGAGTGGGCCAAAATCCCTCCTGCAGTGCAAACCTGGTGAAAAACTACAGGAAACGTTTGACCTCTGTAATTGCAAACAAAGGCTACTGTCCAAATATTAACATTGATTTTCTCAGGTGTTCAAATACTTATTTGCAGCTGTATCATACAAATAAATAGTTAAAAAATCATACATTGTGATTTCTGGATTTTTTTTTTTTAGATTATGTCTCTCACAGTGGACATGCACCTAAAATGACAATTTCAGACCCCTCCATGATTTCTAAGTGGGAGAACTTGCAAAATAGCAGGGTTTTCAAATACTTATTTTCCTCACTGTATATACACACATGTATTTATCATATAGCGTATCTATTGTACATTTGGATGTCTATTTGTGAATATCGTATACTGTACATTGTGTATTATTACTATTATTATTATAGTTTAGTGTATATTGTTTAAAAGTATATTGTTCTGTGAGAACTGCACTCACATTGTGTAAATTATTTATTGTTTATTATAGTGTATACTGTGCTGTGAGTAATTGTGTGCGCATCAGATGTGTAATCTGAAATCGCGTACTATATGAGTAGGTACTACATTTGAATTTGAACGAACTTCACGACCGTTAAAAAAGTATGTTCTATATGAATGTAGTATGAATGTAATCCGGATGTACTACACCCGCCATTTTGTCATGATCATGTGACCTACCAGCGTCAGTTGCGTCCCATCACCTCCATTCATAAATCATCTCCTGTGGCCTCATGGGATAGTAAAGTGTCCATCGTATGAACACTTCAGAATCTCACCAGAAGTAGTAAGTCATCCGGGTACTTTTCGCAGACTGTTTTTCGAATACTATGAATTCGGACATACTACTCTGTTGGTGTACTGTTTTTCGCATACTATATAGTAGATAAGTATTCGATTTTGGACGCAGCTTAGATAATCGGATCTACAAAAGAACAACAACAACAAAAAAAGCTGAGATAATTCTGTTTTGAACATACACTTTAAAAAAATGTATGCGCTATTTACTAACAAAAAAAAACCGATGGTAACATGGTAAAGGCTTGTTTTAAATGGAATCTGCCTGAATAAATCATGTAAAATCTCCTTAATTATTTAGTCTATGAAACAATTCATTTAAACTTTTTGTGAAATGTGCTTATTTATTTTAAGTTGACTTTAAAAGAAGGGTATAAATTAGAGTGAATGGAAATGACCTGTTTATATTTGACTGAGTTACGTTATACAATTAATAGAGTGTATGAAGCTAGCACAGCACAAGCAGAAACAAATGTGTTACTGCACTGGCATTAGCAAAGTCGCTGCTCATTGAACAAAGCAACATGCTTTATAATATTAGTCTACATGCAGTTATCCACCACCTAACCATAAGATCTACTCTCTGCACAAAACTTCAACATAAAAAAACTCTTTCAAATGTCAAACATAACTGATCATTAAACATTAACAGATGTGTCCCTTCACTCAAAAACACATAAAATAACACTTAAGTTCAATATTATCTCTCCATTTCCAGCCATATGCAAAGCAACTGTGTCTCTAAATAAAACTGCACAATTGAGCGAATTCTTTTAAAATAAATAGGTCGCCTTTTTCCCATAATTGTATCAGCTTAACCGGTTCCTCAATTCAAGCCTCACATTTATTTTGTAAATGCATCTCTTGGTTTTATTAGTGAAATGTTCTCAATATTTTCAATGAACCACAATTTTATTAAGAAAATATGCACAATTTATTTTGTGAAAATTACAAGACCCACGATTAATTTTTTACATTGTACAACGTTTTTTTGTTTGTTTGTTTTTTGATATGCCACAACACCTTTTTAGGAACTGCCTTTTTAAATAGCAAACCAAGATCTGGCTGCAGAAACAAAAACGGAGGCTGGAAAACTCTTTTAAGCCTCAAAGCCTTGTGTTCAGCCTCAAAGCCGAACGGTCGACTCATGTTATTTGCTCTCACCAAACAGAGGCACCACACAGAGCCAGATTCCGCTCTTTTCCTCTCGCACAGTTTTCTGTCTGCAGATGAGAAGTAGGCTGAGGCCTTGAAAAAGTCCCCGAAGCCCTTTGCATCAGCAGCGTGGCTAGAGACAAGAAAAACTCTCAAGGACTGAGAGCTTTAATGATATGTTTGCCAATGCAACTCTCAGGAAACTGACAGGACCACCGATGGGGGAGTTTCACATCCTGTTAGAAGACGTATGAAATTTGACTCATATTATTTGTCACTTTTCATAAAAATAAAAAAAACCCTGTTATACTGAGCAACTGCTCGCTTCCTCCGAATGCAAATATTCTCTTATTACCGATTGACCAGCAACACGTCATTCAGAGGTGAGAGCCCTGAAGTAACATCTTTGAATTATGAATGTCATCAGTCATCAACTTTAGCTATAGGAGTGTTGAAAGGAAGTGTGAAAATCTGTCAAGGTAACTACAGGAACGCTCTCCCCAGCTGATGTCTTTGGATAAGGTTTGCTATTATGATGACAAATTCACTGTGATGAATGCACCCACATTGTTGAGAATGTTGTGGAGGTGGATGGTTTTGAAACTATCAAACGTCTACCTCAGGCTTTTGAAACATAAAACAATAAGCAGCATTCAGAAGAGGACAGGATTACAATTAACTCTATAAATTGTAGAACAATGGTTCTCATATAGGCTACACACCAGGTGACATACAAAGCGCGATTTGGTGTAACATACATTAGCATTAAAAAAAATTGCTCATATGATCACCAAGGGCCCTATCTTGCACCCAGCGCAATTGACTTTGTACACCGACGCATGTGTCATTCCTATTTTGCACCCGCGCAAAGCGCGCTTTTCCCTCCACAGAAGCACGTCGCTAAACTAGTGAATGAACTTGCGCTCCCTGGGCGGTTCAGCGCAAAAAAGGAGGCGTGTTCCGGCGCAAACAATCCCTGGTGCTATTTTGCTGTTCCATTAAACAATTGCGCCACTGACCAGAAAAAACCTAGTCTAAAGTCAGTGGCGCGTTGCGCGTTGTTCATTATGCTATTTTAAGGGCGCATGCTTGACCATAGCGTGCACAACGCGCATACACTTTGCTCATGTAATCTACACAGATGCAACAGTTATTTTTGCAAATCATAAATTGTTACACTAAAAAAATATTAACACATGAGATGACGGAAATCATTGTGGTGTGCCACGAAGATGTGAAAAAATAGGCATAAATCTAGCTTACAAATTATTCAGGCTAATTATTTATTTAACCGACACTATTTTGGGTGGGTTTCTCCCATCCCCATACAACACAACTTCTCTGTCTTTCACTGCTCTTACAAGAACATCAGTCTCCTCGGCTGTGAACCGCTCCTGGCGTGCGCCTGGTAAATACGCCGTAATAATAGCAATCCATAATGGAACTTGCGCACCTGCTTTTAAAGGGAATGTTGGATGACGCTCTGATTGGTTTATTCACGTTACACCCAAACCACACCTATGAATAATGAAGCTACTTCAGACCAACCCATTTTAGATTTGCGCCGGGCGCAAGAGCCATTTATCCCGCCGGGAAAATAGCAACAGCGCCGAGACCCGCCCACAAAGTTACTTGCGCTTTGCGCTTTGACACTTGCGTTTCAGATCGTTAAAATAGGGCCCCTAGGCTGCATTTATTTGATTAAAGCTACACTGTGTGATATTTTCCCCCATCTAGCGGTGAAAGGGTATATGACCATCCAGTAAATATTAGTTTCTTTTCCTCCCAATTCCGATTTCGTTTTAACTCCTACGGTGGCCGATTTAGTCCAAGATTAACATGGCTTCCAGTTCGATCCAGCAATCCCCCTCTTCACATTCGCCATCGAGTTGTAACGCGTGTGTCCGGGTGAAAAATACGGAGAGCTCACTCAACGCAACTGGAGTCGATGCAAACACGGAGGCGATTGACATCAAACAGCCCGCACTTTATTCCCCGCGGAACCCCCACAAGAGTCCGGCACAAACTCCACTTCCGTCCACAGCATTACCCAACAAAACTAAAATAAATGAATGTTAGCAACAGAAGACAGAAAATAATCCGCACACATGGGAGCTCGAGGCGCAGTGCACACACACACACACGCAGGCACTCCAACCGGGGCGAACGCTCTTAAAGGGGCCACACTATTTTCCTACTCGTTACAGAGTGTTAAAACACGAAAGGCGAAGCTTGAATTTACGGGTATGTCCCTCTTTGGCTAATGTACTTTCAAGATGGAGGGGCAACATGGCGACCCCCATTCGAACCCCTTACCCGTATGTATTTTCAATGGCATATTATAAACTTACGAGAATACTTTATTACTTGAAAGAAGTAAATATACAGTAATGAGGACATATATTTTTTAAAGAACTAAGTGTTTTTAGCTAAGAATAAACAAAAAAAGTTACACAGTGTAGCTTTAAGAGAAACAACAGTGATATTGTGAAATATTTTTGCAATTGAAAATAAATCTATTTTAACGTGTTATTTATTCCTGTGAAATTTCAGCATCATTACTCCAGTTTTCAGAGTAGAGGTCTTCACGAAGCCCCCGAGACCCGTGGACCGGTCTATATTTTAAATGATCAGCCGGGTCCGGGCCGGGTCCTAATCTATTACTTCGGGTCCCGGGTCTGTTTAACATTTGTGTCTAATACCCGAGTCGATCCGGACTCGGAGAACACCTGTCCGTGATCAGAGTCAGTCAGCACTGCTTGTGTGTTTTTTGTAACTTGCAACAAAATTAGGATAAGAAAAGTGTGAGCCGGGAAATAAGGTTTAAAAAAAAGAAAGAAAAACACGAGCAATCGCAAAACTCTCTCTTGCTCGCTCGCCTCGCGCTCGCTCTCAGCCGTTGCAAGCGCACGGTAATAATGGTTACCTTCATGAGTGATGTGCGAAAAAAGCTAAAAAAATCAACGAATATAAAGAAGTTAAACCCACGGGCACCTCTTCGGTCTGGGCATCCTTCATGCATAGCCTATAATGGACAAACATGAGAAAAAAGTAAGTGCTGTCAAGCGTATTAGCCTACGTGTGACGCACTGTTGAAGTTTGATTTGAACTTATATTTAAATCATATATTTCAAATCAGCAACACAATCTCAGGTGAACTGTCACATAAATGTTTTCTATGACGTTCAAATTGCGTAAAAAAGCTCATATTTCAGTTGCTCCAGCTAACGCACATGTGCAGTCTCAAGCGCGTGTCATGTTTCTATGGCAACCCGAGCTTCCGCTGTGACTGATTATTAATAATAATATGAATGAACCGTCTTATTTAATCTTAGAATTTTGGTGAACAGACTCTGCTCACAGAGATGATAGCAAATAAATAATGTGGACGTCAGCGGCCACCGAACGAGCAATCGTTATTATAGTTAAAAAAGGCAAACAGTCAAAGTTATTATGCGAGTCGAAATGCAAATCTGCAAAGACGCATTTGTCATCCGTCACCGTGACATAAAGTGGACTTTTAAAGCTGAAATGATGAGTGAATTACGCATGCTTGGAATAACAAGAGAGGAATAACATGGATTTTAACTTTTTGGCAAGGATGTAACTTAATGCATCAACATCAAGTAACGCTACAAGGAAGGGAGACGACGGCTATAGGCAAGACAAAAAGTTATATGTTTCGCAACTTGTTTATTGACTTGTTAATATCAGTTTATTGTGGAATATGTGACAATCGGGTCCAGTCGGGTCTGTGTCTTCACGCCGGGCTCGGTTCCAGCTTTTAAATAATAGACGGGTCCGGGTCGGTTCCGGGTACTACATTTTTGGCATTTCTCGGATCTGCATGGGTCCGGGTCCAGCCTTTGAAATAATAGACGGGTCCGGGTCGGTTCCGGGTACTACATTTTTGGCATTTCTCGGATCTGCACGGGTCCGGGTCCAGCCTTTGAAATAATAGACGGGTCCGGGTCAATTCCGGGTACTACATTTTTGGCATTTCTCGGATCTGCATGGGTCCGGGTCCAGCTTTTGAAATAATAGACGGGTCCGGGTCAATTCCGGGTACTACATTTTTGGCATTTCTCGGATCTGCACGGGTCCGGGTCCAGCCTTTGAAATAATAGACGGGTCCGGGCCGGTTCCGGGTACTACATTTTTGGCATTTCTCGGATCTGCACGGGTCCGGGTCCAGCTTTTGAAATAATAGACGGGTCCGGGTCGGTTCCGGGTACTACATTTTTGGCATTTCTCGGATCTGTACGGGTCCGGGTCCAGCCTTTGAAATAATAGACGAATCCGGGTCGGTTCCGGGTACTACATTTTTGGCATTTCTCGGATCTGCACGGGTCCGGGTCCAGCCTTTGAAATAATAGACGAATCCGGGTCGGTTCCGGGTACTACATTTTTGGCATTTCTCGGATCTGCACGGGTCCGGGTCCAGCCTTTGAAATAATAGACGAATCCGGGTCGGTTCCGGGTACTACATTTTTGGCATTTCTCGGATCTGCACGGGTCCGGGTCCAGCCTTTGAAATAATAGACGGATCCGGGTTGGTTCCGGGTACTACATTTTTGGCATTTCTCGGATCTGCACGGGTCCGGGTCCAGCTTTTGAAATAATAGACGGGTCCGGGTCGGTTCCGGGTACTACATTTTTGGCATTTCTCGGATCTGCACGGGTCCGGGTCCAGCCTTTGAAATAATAGACGGGTCCGGGTCGGTTCCGGGTACTACATTTTTGGCATTTCTCGGATCTGCACGGGTCCGGGTCCAGCTTTTGAAATAATAGACGGGTCCGGGTCGGTTCCGTTTAGCACATTATGGTTCTCTTCGGGCTCGGGTAGCCTACTAATTTTTGGACCCGTGAAGACCTCTACTTCAGAGTCACCCCATCATTCTAATATGATAATTTTTCGTATTATTATAAATGAGAAAAAAACTGTTGTTCTGAATGACATTTTTTTCTGGCAAACTGATCTTTCATGATTATTTCAATAGAAAGTTCCTTTGAAAGGAACAAATTGAAATAGAAATCCTTTGTAACATTAGAAATGCCTTTAATGTCACTCATAATCAGTTTAATGCATCCTTGCTGAATAACAGTGTTCATTTCTTTCAAAAGAAAATCTTACTGACCTCACTTTTAAACAGTAGTGTATATAAAATATAAATATGGAACAGGTCCATTATATTCATTGTTCACACTAATGAATTGTGACATTTATTTTGCAATATTTTATCCCACACTCAATTATATGCATCCTCAAATACAACATTGATGCTGATTTAATTGTTCAGCTTACACCGATGAAAAAATAAGCAGATTCGCATATTTAACATTAAATACATTAAACACATTATTCTGAGTTAAATAAAAGGATATGGAAACATTCTTGGAAACATTTTGAGATAATGCAAGTACACAAGTCAACAAAATATTGTACCTTTAATATGTAAGAATTTTGGATTAAAATGGCTTGTGTCCTTACATTATCCCAAATGTTTCCAAGAATGTTTAACCCCTTTGTGTTCAGAGATCGCCGACGGCCCCGCGTTTGATAGTGTTTACATTGATCGCTAGTTTACAATATCATTTTGTCAAGTAATAAGGTCAACCAGTACATTGTTTGAAAGATAAGAGACTGCAGATTCGTATCTGTATAAGCATTATACAATCAAGATAACTTTGCAACGTTTTTTTGTCATTCTGTATGAATCTAAACAATGTGATATGACAACAAAGAGAGAGGATGTCCCTTACCTTTTTGTGCTTTGGAAATGTAATGTTTGGCAGAATAATGGTGACTTCGACCTTTTTTCCATGGGAAGAGTCCAGTGTACGATGTCCATAGTAAATATTTGTCCAAAAACAAGCAAACTGGTAAAAAAAGCTATAGAACTTCTGTTGTTTACTTCCTGAAGTTTACTAATCACGAGACGCTGTCCTGTTTATTTGATGAACTGTACGCATGAAGCGCATTATTCAATGAAATATAACTTATCAATGTATTTAGTAGAGTGTCTGGAACTGAATGAGAACCGCCCAGAAGATATCTGATGAAAACTAGCCACGCAATTTTAGAAAAGATTGAAAGATGACAGTCACTTTTGGTGACGCATGATTATCCACATGCAAAGGTGTTTGGTAAAAAAAAAAAAAACAGCAATGGGAAAGTCTTGTGTTGTCATCTAACATGTAGTCTATGCAATAACGAATACGCCGATGTGTTGATTAGCAAAAATCTCGCGAGTATCACATTGTATTTTTGTTTGCGTAACCATTTGCATCCTGGAAAATTACTCACGCGCGCCCCTCGAGCAGTGTTGCCAAGTCCGCGGTTTTCCCGCGGAATTGGGCTACTTCAACACTGTTGCCGCGGGCTGTTTTTCATGTCCGCGGGTTGAAGCGACCCCAATTATATGATATTTAGCCCCGGGAATGCGAATTTTAGTAGGCAACCATGCCAAAAAAACACATATTTAACCTCCCAATTGCGGTTAAATCTCCCCCTGAAACGAGATTGGCCTTGTTTTGGGCTAGTTTTGAGTAGCAATTGGGCGGGTTTTGTTGTGAAAACCTGGCAACCCTGTACACTAGCTCACTAGCGCTCGCTCTGTCAGCATTCGCCTGCAATGGATCCACGTCGAGATCGGTAAGTGTCTACATTTAGTACGTTTTTGTTGCTTTGTTTTGTATTTCTACACTATTACGGCTTATTAGTACATTCAAGTACCGCAAAATTCCTTTTTTATTCAAGTGCTGAGTTAGAAGCTAGTGATGTAAGTTGTAACAATGTATCGTGGATAGTGAAAATCTGTATTGTGTATATTTCACCCAAAATAAAAATGACAGTGTGAGGAAAAAGTTAAATTTCACAGTGTTTTAGTGTCAGTACTACATTCAATTACTATAAAATGTTGAATATAATGTATAGTAATGCAATGGGGGAATATTTGTGGGACCTGATAATGACAAATGTCTTATGTTGCCACTAAAAAGTGACCAGCAATATTTTAAATATATCTAGTCAGTGAGTGGGTGAGAGTGTAAGCATATTTGTCTAAAATAATTCAGTCTTTTCGGCTATTATCACCAGAATAGTTTTTACTCTGTTGTCACCATTGTCCTGTGCGTAGTACTTTGTGGTAAGCAAATAATGTGAAGCAAGTAATGTTTCTTGAGAGAAGAAACTGTTTTGGGGTATGATTATTGTCTGATTACAGTCTGAGTCATTAGCTGGTAGTGTAAATGTTTCAATAAGGGAAACAACAGAGTGGGTCTGGAGGTAGATCACTGTATGTGAAAGATCCTTTGAATTTGAATAGAAAATTTGTAAGCTTGTGTAAATGTGCCATCAGGGCAACAATAGAGTGGGTATGTAGGTAGATCACTGTATGTGAATGATTCTTTGAATTTGAATAGAAAATCAGTAAATATGCACATACATGCATTTTTATAAACATTTAGGGGTGAAAAATATACCAGAGAAAGTATATAAATTGAGCTTTGTCATGTTGTAATGAGAAAATAGATTGAAATGATCAAACAAACCGGTTATACCTCATGGTAAAAGGTGGTTACCAAGTGTCCCTTTGGAGTCTCCAAGTGGCCTTTTTGGAAAGGTGCCTAGACATACTCCGAACTAAATGCTTGTAAAAAAGTCATTTTGGCTTGTATCAACTTCAAATTTGAAACGTACATTTAAAAGACATGTGGCTTTAGTTTACTTGTGTTTCCAGATCCATATATATTTCTGCCTTATGTATTTTTCTTGTTCATAAACCGTTATAATTTTTTTTTTTTAATTGTCCATTGTGTTTGAGCTTATTTATCTCTCTACTAGTAATTTCTAGAGTAATTTTGAGTCTTTCATGGTAAACTGTCAAGTGTCAGCTTTCAAATGATACCTTTGATTTGTGTGTAGTCAGAAGGACTCATTAGCAGCAACAATTTTATTTTGGGTATGTAATTTTGCACTCCTTTGCCAAAAGTGGGGGTGACTGGTAAGGGGTTAAATCCAGAGAAATAAGCGATTTTAACCAGGACACGGATCGGATCAATGACATCACACCCGCGTTACTCTCGATTTCTGGTTTTATTTTGTAGAAACCATGGAAACACCAAAGACACTTTAATATATGATGTGTTTTATTAGACAGGTGAGCAACTGTTTGGATCATTCATGGACAGAAATCGAATCATTGTTCTCCAGCTCAACACAGTTAGTCTTATTGTTTAAATCTGGTGTTCTTGATTTACCGCGAGTACCATGTTTTACCGCCTAATATTGATCTCGCTCACTGCAGTGTAAACAAGTGTTTCATAGTAGCGCCGAGCGAACGCACAGAGTAGCATTATAACATAACTTTAGCACACTCAGATGTGTGTAATATGATAAAACAGCGCTGCGCAGTGTTGGGGGTAACGCATTACAAGTAACTTGAGTTACGTAATCAGATTACATTTTCAAGTAACTAGTAAAGTAACGCATTACTTTTAAAATTTACAACAAAAGTTACTTTTTGAAAAAAGTAATGCAAGTTACTTTTTCACATTTATTTGACTGACAGCTCTCCTGTCCCCATGTTGAGAAAAATCGAGAGTAAGTGCAAAGGCGTTGTGTGTAAATGTGTTATTGTAGTTCTAGACTAAATGTGAGCATTTATTCATCTCACTTGCACAATAAAGATTCAGTCCTCCTCAAAATGAATAAAAACAGTCAAATGCAAAATCAGAGTACTATGCAAACCTCAAATATATAAATGTTAAATAAAACAAATATTTTTATGCATTTAATCTACCTTTATTGACTAATGTCGTGCTGCTGACCTTCGATGATTCAGTTAAACCATGAGCAAATATTACTAGATTTTTTGTTTTTATTGGTAAAACTTTTTTCTCCTGCGTCCTATTCTTCCATTATCCAGAATGGCAGCACATCTTTACCTAAGCCTGAGGCTTATTTATTATTTCAATTTTGGTATGAAGAGGTCTTTACATTTGCACAAAAATAGAACTTTTTTTGCTATTAAAAAACCTCCCCAAAAAACAAGCCCAGCCCAGGTGAGAAAAATTAATGCAAAAGTAACGTAACACATTACTTTTCTTAAAAAGTATTAAGTAACTAAATTAGTTACTTTTTAAGGGAGTAACGCAATCTTGTAATGCATTACTTTTCAAAGTAACTTTCCCCAACACTGGTGAGGCGTCACATACATATGAGCGGAAGAAGCGGAAGCGCTCGTCTGAGGCAGAATAAAAGCTTTGCGCCTAGGCGTCATCAAGCTATGCCTTTGTTTTGAATAAGCGACCTCTAACGGCATTTAACAAAACATAATGTGGCTTTAAAGATCTATTAAAGTAACCTGACAAAAACAAGGACGACCCAAGAAAAAAAAACGAATCTCTTACAACAGTGGTTCTCAAAGTGTGGTACAAGTACCACTAGTGGTACTCAGGCTGCCTATAGTGGTACGCAGAGGAATCACTAAATAATTTAAAGGGGTGGTAAACCACGATTTCACTTTTCTAACTTTAGCTAGTGTGTAATGTTGCTGTTTGAGCATAAACAACATCTGCAAAGTTACAACTTTCAAAGTTTAAAGCAAAGGGAGATATTTGCTTTTAAAGAAATCAATTTCTAAGGACTACAGCAAACGGCCGCTAGGACTACAGACATCCCTCCAGGGTCTCTGACATCACCAGCCCCAATATTTACATAAACTCCTCCTCCGAGAATATTAAATAAGGGGGGCGAGGCCATTTTGTATCGCCGCTGGGAAGCGTTGTTGTGGTAAGTTAGTAGCCTGGAGTGTTGTTGCCAATGCCGATGAAACACTGTTATTTTCATCCGGATTGCAGGTCCACTTTGTTCAGCCTTCCTAGGGACGGGGGTGCGTTGCAGTGCGTTTAACATACAACATGTTATATGCATGTGTGTATGGGACAGAGGGGAACACGGTCGCATTAAATCAAACCACGAGACAGACAGGGGTCGGAGGAGAACACCGGAAAATGTGACAGAATGGACAATATTCGTCTGTATTTGCAATATATGAGCCGCGGTTCAGCTGCGCGAGACAAACACCACCAGTGTGTGAAAGCACAACGGGCGCGCGCGCGGCTCCCGCTGCACATCTCACGGAGGAAAGCTTCCACAGTCTTTGTGAGTTCAATGAAGGATCTGGTCCTGAAAGATGGATTTAAAAACAGAAGCTGTTTACAGGCCACAACCTGTAAGTATGATTTATTTTTCGTCGATGTGTTTTCCTGAAATAGTTTGTATTGTTAATTGTACGTTGTAGCAAGGAAGTACAGATGACAACGCTCATTTGCCTCTGCAAACCAGTTTGTTAAATGCTCATTCATACTTAACGTTATCCAACAAACACCTAACGTTACAAACTTTTTTTTAAATCTCAACAGCGAACTTGGCATTAGTGTAAATTATTCTTTGATTAGAGCTTTTATGTATTGTTTATCTACAGGCGTGCTAAACATGGTTCTGTGTTTAAATTGGATACTATAGTTAAGCCAATGTTTAGTGTTCGTTTTGGGTTAATAGTTCTTGCGACAGATATTTGGCTATAATCGTTCTAAAAATACAAAAGTAACGGTGCCATTCAGTAGCGATCACTATAGATCCGCAGTCTTTACTCTTGAGGACTGAACAGGTTCTGCTCGATCATCTTCACTAAAATTGTCTGGGTCTGATTCGGGCTCAAATTGGTGTGGTTTTATTGACGCCACTGTACTACACAAAGCACAGGCTATCGATAAAGGTAAGGGGCATGACGTTTCCGACAAACGTGCACTAGGCGGTTAGCGAATCACAACACACTGGGCCAGCTAACCAAGCCAGCTAAAATGCGTATTTTTGAGGGACTGGCTTTATACAACCCGGAAACCATCAGACCGTTTTTACAAGGAGGGACAGAGCAGTGTAGAATAAAGGTAAAATATATGGAAAATAATGAAATTTTTTAAAAACGAAGCATGAACACATGTTACAGTGTACCCCACAAACACAATCAAGCCTTCGAAAGAATGTTTTACCACCCCTTTAAAACATTATTTTTTCTTTATTTATTTTTCATAATTTAATCTTTATTTGAGTAAAGTGTTTTTTGTGTGTTTTCTTTATTTACATTTAAGTACAGTACAGTTTTAATTTAACTTTACAACACATTTTAATTTAATCATTATTTTATTTACCTGTATGTAAGCCCAGTGCAGTGTTAATGTACAAACTGTGTATTTACAATGTTAAAGTGGCTGGCAACAATATATATCCTTATTAGGAATAAACTACCTTGTTTTTGAGCTGTAGCTGAATAGTTAGGCCTACTGCGCTGCTGTATTTTAATGTTGGTCATTATGGTGGTACTTGGAGAACCAAATATTTACTGAGGTGGTACCTGGCATAAAACGTTTGAGAACCACTGTCTTACAATCAACATGAAACGGACGCTGTGATAATCTTTTCTTCCTTATTGTGACGTATATCTGAGTGATTTCGTCCATGATTGGTTGATTGTGGTTTTGCTGTGACGTCATGTGAGTGACAGGTTGCCCCGCCCTCGCGCCAGTAAACGCATCATCAGAGAGGAGATTTCGAGGGAAGGGAAGTTATTGTGATTAAAGATTACGAGGGCAATGCATGGATAAATCACAATAAATTCTGCAATATTCCTTAAAAAATAGGAGTTGTCCATTTTAATTTCATGGTGACTTTGTGCGCCTACAGCTCTAATGCATTACCTACATTCAGCAAAGCGTCACAGCACTGATCGGATTGTGCTCAGAGTAGTATAAGTTTAAGATGCTGATGTGATCAAAGGTCAATACTGGAAGTTTGAAAAACATTGTTTTAGGACACTGTAGTTTGTAAGTAGGACTTGTAGTCTTCTAGAACACGCTCAAGTTCAAGAGAGGATGTAGAGCATATCAAATACACTAGCATGCTCAGTTGTGTCATGCCTGGTCCCAACTTCTCAGAGTCACCATCAGACCAAGTCACACCGTGACCTTAGCAAAGTGTCCTCACCGCACCCCCAGCTAATTTTCCCCTCGCCCGGGGCTACTTGTATTCCCTCGGTTTAATCCTGCCACCAGCCGATGGTTTGAGCCCCAGTTAACGCTTGTATCCTATTCACTCTCTCTCCCTCCCCTTCTCTTTCTCTCTCTCTCTCCGTCTGCAGTGTGTCTCTAAAGATTTAACCCAGCTCCCTGGTGTCTTCTCAGTACATTTTGCTGTCTCCCCTTCTCAAGGTGCTCCGCATTTGCCGAGACCTGACTCAGGCTCGGTGGAGCTCCAAGGTCGGCAACCTGCTCGGTCCCCGGAGACCGCCCCGCGTACCCTTGAGGATAAACATCCCTTCAGACATAAATAACCTCAGTGAAAATCACGGTGGGCTTCGCTGGCATCATTTTTAATAGTTGTCGCCCCATTGAAGACACATGCTAATCTGTTCCCACATCTCTTTGAAGTAGAAGACGGAACTCGGGGCAGATTATTTATAGCAGTAAAGATGATGCAGTTTTAATCCCGCCATCATTGGCTGGATCCACCAGTTAGTATGAGGTCAGTTCAGTACTCTCATAACTAGCAAAGCTTGGGCTGCATGCTTCCTCGGGGTATTACTGGGTTTGATAGAAGTAAAGAAATCTGCCTCGGCTCCTCATGAGATTCAGCACAACTCTTCAAATTATCCTTGGCTTTTTAAAGTTATGATGCGACACTCCGGCACAACGCCATGTCAATGGATATGCATATGTATTACTATACAAATAGATGCGGCGCATTTCAAAGAAACAGAAACGAACGCCTTTGCACGAAGTTTTGCAAAATAGGTCATTGTCATTCTGTGCTCAATGAGACGGTGGTGCGCCTTTGCCCCCCAGTGGATCATAAGTAAACTGCATTGTCTCTTGTTTGCCTATGCTGCAGGAGAGATGGGATTCTGCACTGCTGAAAAGTCAGAATTCGGTTGTTTGGTTTGCCAAGATGTTATTCAAAAGAATTGCTAATTGAATAATGCTTGATTGTTTGGAATCAATGTGATCAGCGATGCAATTCTGTGAGGAGAAGTGCTGTACAACCAGCGGGCCACTGGGAAAAGCCAGTGGGGGTGTGTCAGGGATGCTAAATCAGTATTGATCAAAGCAATAAAAAAATACACATAAAAAAATCTGATCACCAATCTACAATTTATTTTCCTGTTCATTAACTATATTGACATGTTGCAATATATACAGACCATGACAAATAAAAATAAATATAAATTATTATATAAATAATATATATATATATATATATATATATATATATATATTATATATATATATATATATATATATATATATATATATATATATATATATATATATATATATATATATATATATATATATATATATATATATATATATATATATATATATATAAAGAAAAGGAATTAAATAAATAAATAAATAAATAAAGTAAGTAAGTGCTGGGGAAAAAATGATTTATGTGATTAATCGCATTAATCGCGCGTGTGTTTACATAAAAATATGTGTGTGTACTGTGTATAATTATTATGTATTCATAAATACACACATACATGTATATATTTAAGAAATATTTGCATGTATATATTGTATATATAATTTATCTTATATATATAACTTTTTAAATAAAAATATAATATTTTTCTTAAATATATACATGCATGTGTGTGTATATAAATTATACACAGTACACACACATATATTATATAAACACAAACTGTTATTTTGGATGCAATTAATCACGTAAATAAATAAATAAAACAAAACAAAATAATCCTTAAAGCATCCTTAATACATTTAGGTGATCGAAAAAACTAAATTAAGGAACAACAACAAAAACATATGCAGTAACATTTAGTATATGCTTATGCTGACAAAAAAAATTGCCAGAGTAGAATGAAAAATAAACTAAATTCAAGATATAAGTCTCCGTATTTTACACAACTAGGCCTATACGTTTCCTTTTCTGAATTTAAAAGTCTGTTGCATGAACCACATGCCATTGCAATAGCCATTTGATTGGTCAGTTTAATAACAAGAGCCCTGGCTACTAAATCATGCACATTAATCAGTATAATGATTACAAACAATTACGTTTATAAAACTTTAGTTGGTACATTCATTTTGATGGATGCTCAGGATGCTCGGCCTGATGAAAGTCACGACTCCCTAACAAATTATTACCCCCTCGTTGATATCAGTACCTGATTGGCCTAATTCTAACCCCACCCCTAACCCTAAACCTTCTCGGGGGGTAATAATCTGACAGGGGTCTAGTCAATGACTATTCTATTGAGGTAAAAGTCACTTCAACCATGCAATCAGAAAAATCTGAAAAAGCCAGAATCACATCCAAGCCGATCTCATGCAGACTTTGCTCGTTACCGCCGATTAGAGCGTGTAATGTCTGGATTGATTTTTATCTGCAGGAGCATCATTCATGAAGCGATGCGCAATATGATATACGACAGAAGGTACGGCAGCATTTTTAGTCAAAGAAATTAATCTGCACGCTGCTATCCAGCGAATCTATCACACCGGTCTAATGAGTCACAGTAAAGGCAGGGCAAGGCAAAGGCAAGGCAAGTTTATTTGTATAGCACATTTCATACACAGTGGCAATTCAAAGTGCTTTACACAGAAAAGAAGTTAAAATATTTGTAAGTGAATAAAATAAAAATAAAAATATATATAGGATAACAGTTATAATAGGAATGAAAATAAAAAAATTAAAAATAAAGAACAAAATTAAAAATAATAATAAATTATTATTTTTTGAAATTTAAAAAAATAAAACAGGGTTAAATTGAAACAGAATTAAAGTGCAAGCAGTTCAAACAATGCACAGAGCTCATTCAGTAAAAGCATAAGATACGGTGCAATCAGTCGGACGTACAGTGGCACAGTGCTCCTTCAGTAAATGCACAGCTAAACAGATGTGTTTTGAGTCTGGATTTGAAAGTGGCTACTGTTGAGCACATCTGATCTGTTCAGGAAGCTGGTTCCAGCTACGGCTGGCATAATAGCTAAAAGCAGACTCTCCTTGCTTTGAGTGAACTCTTGGTTTTTCTAATTGACTTGATCCTGATGATCTGAGTGATCTGTTGGGTTTGTACTTAATCAGCATATCTGCAATGTATTGAGGTCCTAGGTCATTGAGTGATTTATATACAAGTAATAGTACTTTTAAAATCGATCCTAAATGTAACTGGAAGCCAGTGTAAAGACCTGAGGACTGGTGTGATATGGTCATATTTTCTGGTTCTGCTCAGGATCCTGGCAGCAGCGTTCTGTATGAGCTGCAGCCGTCTAATGGTCTTTTTGGGAAGGCCAGTGAGAAGACCATTACAATAGTCCACCCTACTGGTGATAAAAGCATGAACGAGTTTCTCTAAGTCTTGCCTGGAAACAAAGCATCTAATTCTTGCATAATTTTTCAGATGATAGTAGGCTGATTTAGTTATTGCTTTGACATGACGACTGAAACTCAGGTCTGACTCCAAAATAACACCAAGATTCCTGACTTGATTTTTTTATTTTAGACCTTTAGCCTCAAGATATGCGTTCACCTTGAGCATTTCATCTTTGTTTCCAAATGAAGTGATTTCAGTTTTGTCTTTGTTTAACTGAAGAAAGTTTTGGCACATCCAACTGTTAACTTCATCAATGCATTTACATAGAGAGTCAATGGGGCTGTAGTCATTAGGTGATAGGGCTCAGTAGATCTGGGTGTGGTCAGCATAGCTGTGGTAAGCCATTTTGTTATTTTTCATTATTTGGCTGAGTGGGAGCATGTACAGGTTGAATAGGAGTGGTGCAAGAATTGACCCTTGTGGGACTCCGCATGTCATGGGTGTCCACTCAGACTTATGGTCACCTATACTCACATAATAACCTCTCCCTTCTAAGTATGACCTGAACCATTTGAGGACCATTCCAGAAAGCCCAACCCAATTTTCTAGCCTGTCAAGAAGTATGTTGTGGTCAACAGTGTCGAATGCAGCACTGAGGTCGAGTAGTACCAGAATTGATGTTTTGCCTGTATCTGTATTGAGGCGAATATCATTTATTATCTTTATGAGCACTGTCTCTGTGCTGTGATGCGGTCGGAAACCAGATTGAAAATTGTCAAAGTATCCGTTTGAGTTCAAGAATTTGTTCAGCTGACTGAAAACAACTTTTTCAATGATCTTGCCTATGAAGGAGAGATTTGAGATTGGTCTGTAGTTGCTCAGTATGGAGTTATCCAGGTTTCTCTTTTTCAGGAGAGGCTTAACTACTGCGGTTTTAAGGGAGTTTGGAAAAGTCCCAGAAAGAAGTGAGGCATTTGCCACTTCTAGGAGATCTGCTTCTAAACAGTTAAACACACTTTTGAAAAAAGAAGTGGGGAGTGTGTCCAAGGCGCAGGTTGATGTTTTAAGGTGCTGTACCGCTTCTTCTCAAATTTTACCATCAATTGCTTCGAAATCAGTCATAGTTACTTTCTGAGGTTGTGGTCTGATCTGACTCACCCCAGAGCAACTCAAGGATGTGCTGATCGCCTTTCTTATATTATGATTTTCTCGGAGAAGAAGGAAGAAAACTCACTGCATTTGCTGTCTGAGAGCATTTCATTGGGAATGTGACTTGGGGGGGGGGGGTTGTTAGTCTCTCTACAGTAGCAAAAAGAATGCGTGTGTTGTTTATGTTTCTGTTTAAAATATTTGAAAAGAAGGTCTGTCTAGCTTTGCCTAGTTCCACATTGAAAGACTGTCTTTATAGATGTTATAATGGACTACTAGTTTTGTCTTTCGCCACATGCGTTCAGATTTCCTGCATTGTCTTTTCATTAATTGCGCTGCTGTTGAGTTTCTCCAAGGTGCTTTTTGTTTGCCACTCTTTTTTCTGACTTTCACAGGAGCAATATCATCAATTACACTCTTAACTTTTGAGTTAAAAGAGTCAAGGAGAAAATCAAGAGTCTGCAGATATGTTTGGTGTTAGAGATATAGCCTTCATAAACAGCACACTAGTGTTCTCATTTAAGCATCTCTTTTTGACAGAGACAGATCTAGTTTCAATGGCAGGAGAGATTGATAAATCAAAGAAAATACAGAAATGATCAGACAGTGCCACATCCTTAATAACTATCGATGAAATGTTTAGACCCTTACTGATAAGTAAATCTAGAGTGTGTCCACGATCATGTGTGGGTCCGTGTACATGTTGTGTCAAATCAAAAGTGTTAAGAACAGTCATGAGATCTTTTGTTGTACTGGATTCAGCATTGTCAATGTGAATGTTAAAATCCCCAGTAATAGCAAAACAGTCATACTCAGATGAGATTGCTGATAACAGCTCTGTAAAGTCATCAATAAAGGCTGGACAATATTTTGGAGGTCTATAAATAATGATAAGCAGGATGCGTGGAGCACCTTTTAGCACAATGCCCAGATATTCTAGAGACAAATAGTCACCAAATGATACTTTCTTACATTGATAGACATCTTTAACCTCTTAACTGTCACCGTCCCACAGGTGGGACGCCTGGTGCTCTTTTTTGATCGCCTTTTTTTCGTATCATTTATTTAAGTAATTATCATAAATTAGGTATCATTTGAAAGCTTACAAACTCAAAATTCATCCTGTGAAAACCGTTTTGAAATCGGACATTGTGTTAGCATGGAAACATTACACTAAATTATTCTAGCAGGCTCCTCCCCTAGTGGGCAGTGTCATGTTTCATATTACAACAATTATTTTAACTACTTTATATTCAAAATCTTTTCCAATCTTGACAAAACGCATATTGTCGGAAAGGTCTGAGTCTCAAGGGTCCATATTTGGTGGCTGTTTTGTGATGGAAGTGACATTTGGACAGAAATTTACAGGAAAATGCATCAAAAAACAATCAATGGAATTTGAATGGCACCCGGTGGCTATTTTTGGTACAGCGCCTAAACAAAATCTCATGGGAACTTCATTTTTTGTGATATCAACTTCAAATTTGGAACACAAATTGGTTAGACATATGGCTTTGATTTTATAGTCATTTTAGAGTAAATTATTTTTTGTAAAATATATATTTTATATGAAATAAAAAATATTTAGTACAGTATTTTTCAGTTAAAGTCAATTTAAACTTTTTCATAATTTCATTGAATTGCTTTCACTTCAGCAATAATCTGCAGTGTGTCATCTTTAAAACGAGTAAAAAACAAGTTTGGATAGTGCATTTTCATGTGTATTCTCAAAAAGGGGGGTGACATTTAAGGGGTTAAAAAGAGCAGTGATCCCCCCCCCACACCCCTCCTGACCGCCCTGCAGACACTCATAAAAGTAAAGTTAGGAGGAGCTGTTTCATTGAGGACTGTTGCACTGCAGCTGTCTTCTAGCCACGTTTCATTTAGAAGCAAAAAATCTACACTCTAAAAAAAAAGGTTCTATATGGCACCAAAAATGGTTCTTGGCTCGTAATCATAGGGGAACCTTTTTAAGTGCTATATAGCACCAATTTAGGTGCTTCAGTGGTTCTTCAGTGGTTCTTCAGCGGTTCTTCAGCGGTTCTTTGACTAAGGTGCTATATAGCACCGCTAACTAAGGTGCTATATAGCACTGCTACCATATACAGAACATGTTAAGATATGGTGCTATATAGCACCAAAAGTGGTTCCTCTATGATAACGACGAAGAACCATTTTTGGTGCCATATAGAAACTTTTTTTTTGAGTGTAGGTAGTTTGTGGTTATTAAGTCGTTGACTAGAAATGATTTGTTTTTAGGTGAACGGATGTTTAAAAGTGCTAACTTAACAGTATTAATTTAAATTGTTTCCCACACAGTAATATTAGTTTGACAAGTAACAGGCCGCAGATTAGATGGGTTTGCCATACGGCCTGAGAAGGCCTTAGACTTTCTATCACGTAACAGAACAGAAATAGAGAAAGAGACAGGCACAATGGGTTCCCGCTTGTTTTGTAAACATTTGATAAGGTTGCTGTTGACGTTGCGAGGACCCATAATCCATCACTGAGAGCTGGTATCAGTTGTTTTTGGTGGAACCGAAGAAATCTCACAGGAGGAGGGGCAGAGCGAGCTGGGCCCACAGTCTTTGGTGTTTGTGGGGCTCGACGCTCTTTGGTTGATATCTGGGGGCTCGCAGCGATCGAGTGTGATTGTCTGGTTCCAGTATAAACAAAATCCATTTTCTCTGAGAAGCTCAGAAGCGGGGATGCTGTAGAGAGGAATAACATGTCTGGTGAGGGGGGCTGTTGCTCTGGTGTTACCGGAAGCTGCAATATGTTATCGTCCGGTTCATGGAGTGACTTAGACATTTCTTCCAGCTTATTGTAAAGACGTGGCGTCAAGCGGCCACTAGTTTTGTTACACTTTAAGCACCTTAAATTAGGCAAGGGATAACACCCTTGACTCACCACTGGCAATTAGTTCATTCTGCTTCTCCATTAATACCGGATGAATGACGGGATGGCCCACTCCTTTAGTTAGCGGCGCTGTCCGGCAATCTCACAGTCGGTGATTTACATGGAATTATCCCACAGCTGGTCTAATCGGGTCAGAGACCTGTAGGCTGTAACGGTTCCCCATGTACCTCAATGCATTAACACACTGTTAAACGATATTCACGCTCCAGTGAGAGCAGCGATCGGGCGGAGGGACCGCGATGAATTCTTTGATAAAAGGTCTGTGTGTTCACAATTTAATGAGATTGCTCTTTGCCTTTGAAAGTGGCAGAATAATGTTTACTTTTGCACACATCAGTACACGATAATACTTTGTGTACAAACATGCCACAGTCGGGGAACAATGCGATGGCATATAACAACAGGCAGTGATTTGCACAGTGCCGTGCCCGTGTCCTAAATGAATAGGGAAAAATGCCAAAATACAGTTGGTGACAATTGGCTAACCATAGGTGGCTTGATTGAAATTGCTGCTGGTTTCTCATATTTGACATTTCTTTCAGCTAAATATAGAGCAAGAATGTCGCACTCCATAATGAAATCTGTGATAATGACATGGTGCCAGGGAAATACAAATATTAATACACAACACACGTATATGCTTTTCATACACACCGCCTTGAAATGCACCATTCAGAAGTAGTTAACCATACACTTGTATTCTCATGCAGCTACACGAAGACCCGCACGGCAAACATGGCACATTACAAATCTCAAGAAGGCATCTAAAATTGACCATTTCTAGAGTTAAGAGGACAAAATAGCAACAAGAACAGGGAAGGTTTGATTCCCAAGCAGCAAAATGATGAGTTTGTCTGTGTAGGTATACTGTCTGTCAGACAACATCTTATAGAGATAATAGCATTGCAGTGGAAAGTAAATGGAGTTTGTTAAAGCAGGTGACAGCGTGGGGTGACCTTATCAGAGTGTGATAAAGAGGAAATGGGGACAGAAATCAAAATAGCAGCGGAGAAGTGGCCCGCCACAGCTGTTGCTTGGTGTGCGCTGGATGCGGATTTTGGTTGTAGGGAGGGTTGTTATTTGTTACTGAGTGGAATTAATGGCTCTGCTGAAAAATAATGCAACCCAGAACAATACACTGTCAGAAAAAAAGGTACATTGCTGTCACTGGGGCGATACCCCAAGGTACAAAACCGAAAAGGTACCAAAATATGTACCTTTAGGGTACTAATATGCACTCTTAAAGTACTGATATGTACATTTTAAGGTACTAATATGTACCATTTAGGGTACAAAGATGTACCTTTTCACTTTTGTACCTTAGGGTACCGCTCCAGTGACAGCACTGTACCTTTTTTCTGAGAGTGTACATGAAGTGCAATTCTAACAGATTTTCACATTTTAACTTTAGATGCCATTATCAATATTATCACACAATTAAACACAAAACCCTCATCAAATTACAAAACAAACAGATTACATTTTAATATAAACAATGTATAATTTATGAATTATATAAATTAAATATATATACACACACCGATCAGGCATTATGACCACCTTCCTAATATTGTGTTGGTCCCCCTTTTGCTGCCAAAACAGCCCTGACCTGTCGAGGGATGGACTCCACTAGACCCCTGAAGGTGTGCTGTGGTATCTGACACCAAGATGTTGGCAGCAGATCCTTTAAGTCCTGTAAGTTGTGAGGTGAGGCCTCCATGGATCGGACTTGTTTGTTCAGCACATCCCACAGATGCTCGATTGGATTGAGATCTGGGGAATTTGGAGTCCTAGTCAACACCTCAAACTCGTTGTGCTCCTCAAACCATTCCTGAACCGTATGTGCTTTGTGGCGGCGCATTATCTGCTGAAAGAGCCACAGCCACCAGCCTTCGCTCCCCACGTGCATCAGTGAGCCTTGGCCGCCCATGACCCTGTCGCCGGTTCCCCACTGTTCCTTCCTTGGAGCACTTTTGGATCAATACTGACCACTGCAGACCGGGAACACCCCACAAGAGCTGCAGTTCTGACCCAGTCATCTAGCCATCACAATCTGGTCCTTGTCAAACTCGCTCAAATCCTTACGCTTGCCCATTTTTCCTGCTTCTAACACATCAACTTTGAGGACAAAATGTTCACTTGCTGCCTAATATATCCCACCCACTGACAGGTGATGAAGAGACAATCAGTGTTATTGACTTCACCTGTCAGTGGTCATAATGTTATACCTGATCGGTGTATCTATATAGGCCTAATAAATTATAAATTAGACATTTTATTTTTACTTTTACCTTTTTAAAACTATGAATACACTGATTATATTTTAAAGCATAATTTAAAAAAATATATAATTTATGAACACATTGGTTGTGGTATTTATTGTATGTGTTATTTAATAATATGAATAAATATAAATTATAAACTAAAATAAAAAATAGTTAATAATAAGAAAAACTAATAACCCCATTATAAATAGCAGAATTTATTCTCATTAATAAATGATTATTAAAGTATGTTTTCCTACATTATTCCTATAAGTTAAAATATAATACATTTATTATTAACTTATTAAAAGCACAACAAATAATTAACGCGGGTTATAAATGGCATGTATTTCAGTGAAATGCAAAATCTAACCATAAAAACCATTGCCTTCAGAACAAGCCCCGGGCTGTGAGTGACACAGAGTAACTTGCCAGCTAGAAGAAAGTCTGAGGAACAGAGCCTCTTCTTCCTCACCTCTCGCAGTGCATACTGGGGTTAGATCCGCAGGCACTGGGGGATCAGCTTGATATAGACGATAAACCAGTGGGAAGGAGGTATCACAGGAAAGATGTTCTGAAAGAGGTGAGAGAGTTCAGGCCCTTTACACTCAATAGTGTGCGTTTATAAATGATGGGAGAGGACAGGGGACATGACTTGATGACCTGTGTGTTCATAACAGACTGACAGCTTTCATAGGCAAAGGAAAATTAGAGCTTTCTTGACCCGCTCTCCGTCTATGATTGATGGGTTCATTTTACCTGTCGCCTGTAGTCAATTTTATCACTGTAAAAAAACGAAATGTACAAAATCCAAGCGTCCATTAGCAAAAACTGACTGCAGCAGCACTGACCTGCAAAAATAACCTTTTGTGATGTTTCACCAACTGGACTGATTTTAAGAAGGAACTGTTTCCTTTGCCTTATATCAAACTTTATACGTTATACAGTGATATTTTTTCCCCAAACTCAAACAAACCGAAATATTTCAAAAGGAATTAAAATATTTCGATTTAATGAGATTTGAATGTCATTGGGGAAAAAGACACACACACACACTTCACAAAGAAGACACTTCCATCACAGCCCGCAGGTGTCAGTTCAGGTCAAAGCAAAGCCTGAGTCTGAGTCATTTCTGCGTCTTTATTACTCTTTTAGTGAGAGAAACACAGACTAGAAAAAAACGGGGACAGAAGGTCTAAATATAGTAAATGTCAGCTGATGCTTTACTTCAATATGAGTTGTATAACCAGGCCCACACTGATGATAATAAAGCATTGAGGCTGTAAGTGCTACATAAAAAAATCATTATTTTTTACAAATAAATCTTTGTTACTTTACTGAGCTACTTAAGTGAGTAGCTCACTTCATTTGGATTTGTAGCAAATACATATTTTGTATAATTATATATCGCACTTCTTATCCTGAGTAATCTAGACAAGGCTTTGTAGATGTGCATTTCCAACTATTTGGGCCCTATCATACACCCGGCGCAATGTGACGCCAGGTGCGACGCAAGTGTGTTTTGCTAGTTTCAGCCCGACGCAGTTTTCATTTTCATGTCCAGCTTAAATAGATTGTTTTGGTTAAATTTTGGTTGTTTAAATAGCGAATGCACTCGTGCCCATCTGTTCGCCCATGGGCGTCTGGTCTGAAAACCAGGTGTGTTCAGGAGCATTGTTGGTGTGTTACTATTTTGAGGAACTGAAAACGACAGCGCCATTGACCAACACAAACCTGCTCTAAAGTCAATAGCGCAGTATTGTTTGTGTTATTTAAAGGGTGTGTTAGTAATATGCGCCTATAGGTGGGTGCACAATGAGTGTACACTCTGATTATTACACACACAGGCAGCAGCACACTTAAATACATTTTAAATCAGGGGTCTCAAACTCGCAGCCCGCAAGATGATATTTTGTGGCCCCCTTCTTGACATCAAAGTTTAGTGTTAATGCGGCCGGCGCGTTGCCCTGAAAAGTACCTTTTTGCTGAATCGTTGCGTGTGCAGCGCTTGCCACGCTTGCTGCCTCCTTTGTGTATGTGTGTGTGTGTGTGTGTGTGAGAGAGAGAGATAGTTGGCTCGCCCCTCCCTCGTGCAGTATAATTGGTTGACACCGCGTGATTGACAGGAACAGACGAACGAAGCTGATCAGACAGTTGAAACGAATGTGGTCTAACAGCACTCGTCAATGTCAAAATGATTGAGATGGCCAATCAAATCAAAGTAGGCGGGGTTTACGTTCTCTTTTGGCTCGTGCACACACTGCACAGTCTTCACACACAGACGAGCGCGTCAATCAATCGCTTAACGCCGTTGCTGAGAGAGACTCTATTCTTTCCGGTGAAATCACAAAACAAAATGCAAACGTGTCCATGCTCTTAATATACAATCATTGATGAACATCTTTGATTTTAATGAAGAAAAACTACACGAGAGCGGATTAGAACCCGGAACCTTTGACACGGTTGACAATTCTACCACCAGACCACTAGAGAATTCAAAAATCCATTATGGATCTATGTATTTATTCACTCACTCATGCAAAGAATATCGGGACTAATAATATATTTGACGCAAATTAATGCAAATATTGTTTACAAATAGTCCCAAAAAGATTATTTCCCAACTAGAATTAGACCTAGAATTTCGCTCACTGTTCTGTTTGACCTGTTATGGCCTTGCTGTGAATTAGTCTATTATTTCAAATAAAATTAAAATCATTCATTATTTCATATTACATGATTTAATTTCTATAGGCTATATTTAGTTCAAATTCAGAGGAACAGTTCATGCTCAGAAGAAACATTCATGTTGAAGAACTGTTAATAATAAAGACTGAGAAGATTGGATCAGTTGTGCTACTTTTTATGTGGAATACTTGATGCGGCCCAGCCTGACCCAGAGCCTCCAGCGGCCCCCAGGTAAAATGAGTTTTTGACCCCTGTTTTAAATATTAAAAATAAAAGGATTAAATTCCTCTCTGGAGAAGCGTTCAGTGTTTCCACTTTTTAAAGGGAATGGGAGATGAGACTGATTGGTTTATTGCACGTTATGCCCAGAGACTAGGTACAACCCTTTTAGACGTCGTTAAACTAGTAAAAGTGGATTCGGACACGCCCTAAGAGCACCTGCGCCATGCGCTCAGATCGTTAGGGCCCTTTAAGTTACATTCACTTAAAATATTTACTGCTGAATTTGGCTGAAATTAACCCTTTTCACATTGTAATGGTTTCTTGCTGTAATCTTGTCTTTATTTACTTCTTTGCTGGGTTTTGCTGCTGAAACTGATACACTCACTCAAAACGAGGATGTTTGCTGTTTGATCAGCATTATATTTAAATTAATATTTTGTCACAACTTAATTTATTTGTGTACAATCTACTTACAGGGGGTAGGGGGACTTCTAATTACGCTTTAGTGGGATTTAATTGGAAGAGAAAATGTTGAATTTATTTATCTTCTTGTGTTTTTAGGCAAGGTAAATGAAGTAGAAGGCTTGTTATTATTGTTTAATGTTCTATTAAGTTGGGATTTAGAAAAGTTGTCGTCATGTTGGAGTTTTGGGGGTTACCGGCATGGTGATATGAATTGCTTTGCTCAATGACCAAGTGTTTATTGTGATTTGTCTCTACTGCATACTGCTTATTACATATAGTGAAATAGAACTAATGTGTGTCCTATAAGAGTATTCACTTGAGTTAAGTTACATCTAACTGTATTGCCGCTTACTCAGTTGAATTATGTTTCTGCAACACAAAGTATTGAAGTTGTGTTTACGAGGAAAATTTTGTTGAAATTTTGTTTAAAGGGTTAGTTCACCCAAAAATAAACATTTTCCCATGATTTTTACTCGCCTTCAAGCCATCCTAGGTGTATATGACTTTATTCTTCCCTCAAAAAATGTGTCAGGCCCTTCATAGATATGACACATTTAAATTCTGTTCACTTTACTTAAACATATCTAATTTTGCCACAACTTAATTTAATTGTGTTCAAACAACCTAATATATTTAAAACTGAAGTTTTCTTAATTAATTTGTGTTAAAACTACATTAATCATTTTTGTTGACATAACTAACTGGGCAGAGGATCTGTAGTTCCCAGCATGCTTTGCAAGGGACTGCATTAGGAGAGTAAATTTAGGGATTAAAGTGTTATTTTATGTGCTTTTCTGTAAAGGAAAATATGTTGTTAGTTAATGTTAGTGTTTAATGTTCCGTTATGTTGGACATTTACAGGACTATTTGTAATGTTTTGAATTTTGTGGTTACCATTATGCTGAAGACTGGCCTGTGCTTAGGCTGTGGGCACTCAGTAATCGATGCTAATGTCAGGAGTGACACGACTCTTTTCTTATATTTTCATAATATTCACTGCTTGATTTTCCAATTAAATGTTTTAATTTAAGTTTTCCAAATATATAAATATAATTTAAACTGTTGTTGTTACATTGTCCCAAATTGAGTTGGACCAACTCATTTACATTTCATTGCATGAATTAGTTTTTTGTGAGTTGGGGCTACACATATTTATTGGATGGAAAACCTGCCCTCAATTAAATGGAGTTTGTCCAATTAGTTATGTTTTTGAGTGTTTCAGACGAATACAATCGGAGTTATATTAAAAAAATGTCTTGGCTCTTCCAAGATTTATAATAGCAGTGAATTGTTGTTTCATTTTTTAAGATCATTAAAGTGCATCTATCCATCATATAACTGCTCCACACAGCTCCGTGGGGTTAATAAAGCCCTTCTGAAGAGAAGCGATGCATTTGTGTAAGAAAAATATCCATATATAACACGTTATAAAGTAAAATATCTAGCTTCCTGGCTGACTGCCTTCCGTATTCAACTTACAAAGTCCAATGTCATATACACCTAGGATGGCTTGGGGGTGAGTAAATCATTGGCTGATTTTCATTTTTGGGTGAACTATCCCTTTAAGGGTGCATGTTGAAGACATGTAAAGTCTATTTGGTCAAACACAAATTAGATGAGTTCAAAATACTCAGGAGTCTTACTGCGAGTAAAACCGAGGCAATATTTTTACAGTGCAGATTGACTTTTACCACATTATCTACACTGCTTTTATAGAATAGTAACTGTTTAAATAAAAACTGAGAAGTACAATCGTACTGGCAGCTGAAAGCATAATCAAATCATGCTATATGATCAATTTCTGCTTCCCAAGGTCTGCTTGCTTCTAACTGACTCACAACAAGACAAGTTGGAGTTCTGATGCAATTCCAAGATAAATGAAGAATGAAATCATTAAACTATTACATTACAGCAAACAATCGCTCTAATCGCACAACAAACAGAAGAGTGACAAGGGCCTACAGCAGCCAAATACATTACAAGGAAAAACATGCCAGGAGATGTCAGTGTAGCACAAGATAAATGGACGCGAAGAAACAGTCAGGAATACAAATGGCAAATTAAAACCTCAGTGTATCATTCTCTTATTATTCATCTGTAAAGCCCAGTATGTCAAGATTTGTCCTTCTGATTATCTCAACGCCCGTCTGCTAACTCTCCCCTCTCCTCGGAGGACCATCAGAGGCAGCGTCTTTGGCAAGCTGCTCACAATTGATTATGTGTCTGCTTTTAATGAATATGGGGATGATTAACAGTCCCATATCTCCTGCAATAAAAGGGAAGCTTGGTGTACACTGATAGATGGGAAGTTAAGCACAAGGGAGAAAGCAAAAGGTAGCTCTCTGCTGTCATCTCCTCTGCCAACAGACTTCCACATAAAGCGGCGCAGGGTTGCCAAAATAAGCCTGCTTCATTCATCAACAGCTCTAATTAGGTTGTCGAAAGCACTTATTACATTGAGAGCACAAACCGTTCAATCCTAATGGGAGTGAACGCTATTGATGGTGGCTACTGCAAATTCTAAATTATTACAACTACAGATAATACCAAATTGACTCGAATTTAACAAACCTGGCAACGCTTTCAGCACATAACTGTTAGCGTCATACAACGAGAGCGCAAATTTTGAAAATCGGATTCGTTGTCTCCTCTTGTTATGAAAATTGAGTAAGATATATCATGTTAGCTGTGTATATTTGCACTTACAAGTTCATGATATCTCACTCAAATGGTCTTTTACATGGTTAAAACTTTTTAAAGTGTTTCACAATTTAACTGGTCTAACTTAAGATATATTAAATGTTAAATTAATTAAAGAAATAGTGTTCAAATTAAAAGGTGTTTGAACACAGATTATCTACTTAAACTGTGTGAATCTCCAACATAACTGAAACTCAAAAACACACAAAATAGCATTCATTTCAGGATTTTCTCTCATGTCCCATGCAAAACGCTGTCCAGTTTCAGAGACTGGCACTAAAATCAGTGGTCCAAACTCAAAAAGGATTACGTTAAATTCCAAGTGAACCGAATGTAATGAAAGTTCAAATGTTTCTTTAGCTCATTTTAAAGGATTACTTCGCTTCAAAATGAAAAATTCCCTCACCCCCGTCTCATCCAAGATGTTCATGTCTTTCTTTCTTCAGTGGGCAAGAAATTAAGTTTTTTGAGGAAAACATTCCAGGATTTTTCTCCACACCAATGACTTCCATGGCAACAAAAATGTTGAAGGTCCAAAACAATGCAGTGTCAAAGGAAGGGCTTCACAGGCTCTGCACGATCCAGATGAGAAATAGGGTCTTATCAATATACTACTAACCTAAATTGCTCATTTTTTGCTGCTCTGTGGTGTGCCACGGACTGCATAATCAAGTCGGAAAGGTCACGCTAGACGTAGGCGGAAGTACCGCCCCCGTGTTTACAAAGAGCTTGTACGAAGACTAAGGCTGCGTGTCCACCAAAGCATTTTTAGCCGGCTGAAAACGCCTCGCTGTGGGCGCTTCAGAGCGTTTTGGCAGTGCTGCATTTATTTCAGTTGAGACTCTTTGCTTGTTATGATACAGGATATCCGCGGAAGTGTTACTATTATCTCATTTCACAGATAGTTTGTTTCTGTATTGATTCCATATAAAACTTTGATTTGATTTGATTGAAGTTTATTGCGAGCAAAAAAAATAAAAATAAAAAATATATATATATATATATATATATATATATATATATATATATATATATATATATATATATATATATATATATATATATATATATATATATATATATATATATATATATTAGGGATGCAACAATACAGTTAGTCCACGATTCAATACATACCTCGGTTTTTAACCACGGTTTTCGGTTCGGTTCTGTTGGCTTGTCACATCCGTCTTTTGCTATTCTATTCTTAAGCGACAGGAACAGCAAGAGGTTAAGGAGAAAAAAGACTATTTTATTGCAATACTCTTTCTTTATTTTACTTAAAAGACTTGAAAAACCTTACTTAAACTTAAAACTTTACTTAAAAAAAAAAAAACCCTTGTACACATTTCTAGTGTATAGTATAATATAAAATAAATATATATAAAGATTTACACTGGCAGCTCAGAGCAGTACAGCAGCATTTAAGTATGAAATTGAATGAATAAATGTAAAAATAAAACACTACATAGACTCAAGAATCAATATACATTGATTCTTAGCTACTGTATCAGTTTTTCAGTCAAGAGCAGTGATTTTCTCTTTGTCTTTTGTTGTTGTATTAACATTAAAGGGATAGTTCACTCAAAAATCTAAATTATGTCATCGAGAAATGATTACAGGTTTGGAACAATATTAGATTGAGTAAATAATGATGTAATATTAGAGGTGAACTGTCCCTTTAAGGACAGCGTGTTCACTAGGTTGCGCTGCTGTCAATTTAAGACCTGCGTGCATCTAATATACAGACACACGCGATTTTACTTTCACTTTAGACATAACCGACTGTATTTATGTATTTGATAGTATTAGCGCAGTAAGACCACTATTTAGTACTGTAATCACGTGTTGACAGGCGTTTAGTGCGCGCGCTTGAAAAAACGCATGTTAAAACCGTGCATATGCCGGCAAGGCTTTAAAACGCAAGCAAATAATGAACTTTCGTGATTGTGAATTACTATAGTGTTCCGTGAGTATAACTCTACCACTAATGTGTGATGTGAATGTATGTCGCATTGTTCAGTATTGGGATCGAGGCAAATGATAGAATTTGTAGAAAAATAATTAATTAAATGCAAAACTGAAAAAAAAAACGCAATTCACAAGCGTGTATTTAACCGTGAATGCCGTACCGAACGGTTCAATATATTATATTGAGAATTGTGGCATCCCTAATATATTATATTATATTATATTGTAATAACTGGTAGTTATCGTGAGGAACGTGGGGCTGACCGGAGCTAAGCTAAGCTATTAAACTTTCATTAAGCTAATTACTTGCGGAAAATGAGCACTCGCGTCCCATACACCGAACGACCACGAATGTCTCAGAGATTAAGAGCACAGTCAGAACAGACCAGCAGGAGGCGGCAACGTCATCTTTCTCCTTTAATTCTGAACACAGACAAGAACAGAGCCATATCGCCATGTCGCTCCTTTACACATCTCTCTCCATTACGGTGAGAACCACACTTTTTACATAAGGCAGTAAATGAACTAAACCCACCCAACTAACTTGAACATAAACACACATAACTTTGCTTACGCAAAAACTCAACCATCTTGCTTAAATAATGCATTAATCAACTCCAAACTAACAAATACCCATAATATATATATATATATATATATATATATATATATATATATATATATATATATATATATATATATATTAAATATATTAAAAATATATATTAATTAAATACAGTATATATACATGTTGTTTTAAATTATTTTTGTTCCTTTATTATGCTGTTTCTTTTCTTCTGTTGACGTTGCACAAGCAGAATGCGGTGGTTGGTCTGTGTTGTATTTGTCCCGCCCCTCCTCTACTGTGATTGGACTGCTGGGTGAACGCTGAGCGCCCAGCGCTTGAGCGTGAAATGCTCGCTCAGAGCCTCGTTACGCTCATGGCTTTCTAAAAACGCGGCGCTCCCATTGAAAACAATTGTATACACCAGCCAGTGGCATGAAAAAAAAAAACGCTTTGGTGGACACGCGGCCTAATACAAACATCCTTTAGGCAAAAAAAGGTAAACCAATGATGTCGGACGATTTTGAAGTTGAAGACGGGGTGTTTTTTGGTAAAGGGAGTTTGTATTAGTCTTCACACGTTTGCTTGCGACGGTACTTTCGCCTATGTCTAGTGTGACCTTTAGGACGTGATTGCGCAATCCTTGGCACATCGCAGAGCAGTGCAAGATGAGCAATTTAGGTTAATATTTTTTTAGATAAGACCCTAGTCCTCGTCTGGGATCGTGCAGAGCCTCTGAAGCCCTTCCTTTGAAACTGCATTGATTTGGACCTTCAAATGTTTGTTGCCATAGAAGTTTATTATTTGGATAAAAATCCTGGAATGTTTTCCTCAAAAAACTTAATTTCTTTTCCACTGAAGAAAGAAAGACATGAACATCTTGGATGTGACGGGGTGAGTAAAATATCAGGATATTTGCATTTTGAAGTGAACTAATCCTTTAAGTAAACTGGCTGTGAAGGTACGTTTTAGACGAGTAACTTAAATTGGCCAAACTAGAGTTGAGAACACATTCTAATGCCAAAATGTAAAAAAACAACAAAAAAAACAATTCTGTAACAAAGCTGTATTTAGCTGTAAACCAAAAAAAGAAGAAGAATGTAATCTGTTTTTCCTCTAGAACAGATTTTTGGATAACAAAAAAAAAGTTTTCAAAAGTAAAACTAAAAAAAAAACATTTTTGAAGAGGAAATACTGCCATCAAGGTTTACAATTCTTGTTTTTATTTTTATTTATTTCAATTATGTTTCATCATTTTGATATCATTTCAATAAAATTGCTCTTTGTAGAAGAACAGGCTTTGTTCTAAAATAGATGCATGTCCTAAAATGTAATAATACAATAGCATAGCCAATATAATGGGTCAGAATTGGCTCTTGCTTTGAACTTTGTCTAATAACAGTTTGTTTCTGACCTAACCACATACTCCACTCATCACCACAATAGAAGCCCGTGCATTGCCATAGAGAGATACTGCTTAATTACCTTGAGGCAATGAATTTACTCTAATTCTGGACGAGTTCTCAGAGTTTATAGTGTAGGTGTGAGTTCAGACTCAATTATACAACACTTCTCACTTCTCAGTGATGAACCTGCTTACACTCTACAACCGATCCCACAAAGCACCAGACAACCAGATGAATGACTCTG